>DWFO01003461.1:0-12287 GCA_018246595.1 Mimoniades nurscia nurscia | reverse complement strand
GGACCACAGCCTGATGCCTCCCAGCCGATCCAGCCGGCCGATCTATTGAAGAGAATCTGTGAAGACCATAAATATGATTTAATAACCACTTATTACATATTGCCGATTACTTTTAGTTGTTAATGATTTACCATAAATATATTTTTTTTGCAATAAGAAGGTAGCAAAAGGGAATGATTGTAAGAATTCATCATTTCATTCATCATTAACTCTTGTCTAAACTTGCACTCAATATAAAGCCATGAAAGCTCGTGCGAAAATGTGTAATTCGCTCGTCCAAACTCTGACTGTAAGCTACTTATAATCTTAATCATGAACAGATTACAATCAATTAAAACACATTTCAAATAATGTTTAGGGGATGTTGCAAATTTTTAACTTCTCGCTTTAAAAATCGAAGATTATAAACGACGGGGACAATTTTCGCAAATCGAGTTATCATCAGATCTCCCCGTTTTATTAAGCTGATCTGATTATTTTCTGAGTTTAAAAGAGTTCATCGATTTTGGATCAGATTAGATTTTCAAGTTAATCGTAGAGCCGTTGCATAGCCATTTAACAAACCAAAAAATACGACATTTTCATTAACATATTTGTTTTTGTGCTAATTGCGTCGGAGACCGTACACCGCATCAGAAACGGACGATGTGTTTGAAAAATATTGTACGTCAAAAATTTCCAAAATATCTTTTTCTATTTTAGTCTGATTCATATTATTCTCGTAGGTGATTTTATTGCGCTTATAGAGCTCCCTAAAATAGAGGAGATTTTAGTGATGGCCTGTGCGGTAAACCGTTTTAAATATTTCATAACAACAATATGTATAATTGGGCTCACCTGCAAGCCCTCCATCGCCGTGTAGCCCAGGACGGTCTCCTTGCCGCCCGCCTCCAAGCCCAGCTTGTAGCAAAACTCCGAAACGCTGCCGCTCTCTCTGCTGTTGTTCCGTGCGGAGACCACACGCATAAAATTCTGTAATCATATATGGTAGTCATTATATTCATTAAAGCACAATGCCATTATAATTGTTGGGTACCTTCTATCTTTCTATCAAATCAAAATATTTATCCTACAAATCTACATGTTTTTGTAATAATGTATATTTCTACTTACAAAGACAAACATTCTGCTTTTAAATATAGAACTAGGACAAGAAAAAAATGATTACTTACCTGCGGTGGTATCTCCAGTGTGAAATACTGGTTATCAACTTCCACACTTAACAGATCTATTGCGAGCCAGGGCAGAGACCACTCCTGGGGTTCTGGCCAACAAGCAGCCTGGAAAAATAATGGGAGATTTTATAATTGTGTACACATTTCATTCCAATAGATATTTATTATTAATGATTGGACTACCAGACATATAAACATACTATAATATTTAGTGATATATTGTTAAAAGCTTTATTTTAGATAACAAATAGATACAATAATAGGTGAGGCTACACTTGACCGAAAATTTAAAGTAACATTACATCTGTAATCCCTTGCAGAAGACTGTAGTTGTAGTACACTTCCATGTTTAACCAGTTACATTTACATTCTACCACGGAATAGGTGATAAACATGTTAGAGTACACCAGTCACAAATCCGCACTTGGAGGAGCTACTAGAAATTTAAATGTAAAAAATCTAATTTACATAAATGTATGGGATCTGGGAATCAAACCTACAACACCACACGAAGTGTTCACTCTTGCAATCACTCAACCAACAAGGCAGTCAGTATATTTTGAAATGATTTTGTTACTCCTTTAATGCCCAGTGTTTTACATACCTCTCCATGATACCAAAACTCATCCAATATTAACATATTTGATGTTTGAGCGGCATTTCTAAATTGATCCACAACCTAGAAACACAAAATACTATAGTTTATAATTCATTTGTCATTAACAGATTCATGAAATTATTTATTTTAGTTTTATTTAGAAAGTTTATTCTGTATATTAAACAAAATGCAGAAACTTCAATAAATGGTTTTAAAATATATTGAAGATCTGATCCTTAGGACTATTAAAATATTGAACTCAGGTAAATATTGAAAATAATTTTATTTATTGAATTTTAACCACAACTATTGTGAATTCATTCTGTGGCGATACACCCAAATGTAATGTGCTTCAACATCTGTAAGTTGGATAAAAGCAAGCACTATTATTTAATGGCCTAAATATTTATTTACAAATGTGATACTTTCATGTTTTCTGCTATTATCACGCTAAATTAAACTCTGCTAAATGAAACAGATCACCTGTTATCAAGTATGCATATTAAGGATCAAAAAAACTCTTTACCTGTCTAAACAGCAAATCAGGCAGCCTTATGTTAGTTGTACCACTGTCAACGATACTCTTTTCTTCATTGAGCAGCATGCAAATATCTTCATCTACGTCTTGAACACTTGTGTCCGTGGTTGTACCATGACTTTTTGTCACATTGTCAACTTGTCCACCTGTCATATTACTCGTTACATCCATACTAGTTGAGTTCAGCAATCTGATAGATAAAACACCGATTTCGTACCAACGCTTACGTAAAATCGGCGTACGGAATATGGGACGTCGATTCTTCACATTGTCGTCTGAAATTTTGTATAAAAGTGAATTTTAAAAATAGAATCATGATGATGCATCATTTAAAAAATCCAGATCTACTAACACAACATGTTCAATGTCAATTAACATTAAATGATTTTATAGGCTATTAAATTTATGAAAGAACAATTATTTCAATACATATTATTAGCAGCGGTGACATATGCCACTATGCCACTACCTATTTCTTTCCCTAGGCTTTGACATAGTTATACAATTGACATACATGAAACAATATACATAGCCAGTACCATACAACACACCCAGCAACTTCTGAGATCAAAAATAACTTACCAAGCATTTCTAAATTACCATAGTGAGTAGCGTTTGTGGAGCTCTGAGCTCCACAGAGATTCAACTGGAAAGATATCGGCTTGTTCATAGTATGTTCAACAGAGTCCAACCAAGACCCCACCACTACATTTTCACCCCAAGCCCCAACTGGTAGATAAGCAAGGCCCAAAAGTCCCTAGAACAAAAACACATTGTTCTAAAGAAATCCTTAACATCAAATCAATGAAATTTTCTTTTCGTCATACTATAACTACAAATGTATAAAAATAAGATAATAGTATACTATGCCCATATAATTAAACTTTATTTCATTTTTCTTAAAGGATGGTGTTTGTTACAATAGGGTATTTGTATATTCCTTAAATAATAAAGTAAACTAATTTCTTTGCTTAACATCTGTGTCAGGGGTGCAGAGAGAATACATTCCTCAACCTCATACTGGGATACCAGGGTATAGTAAGACCCAAAGAGAACATTGTAACAAATATGGTTACCTATTTAATTGCTATGTACAAAAATATGATTGTGTTATACTGCACCTGCCATCCCGATCCATTCATGAAGAATTTATGGCTTTTGGTGATCAGCGCCACATCACATCTAACCTCAGGTATGGTGGGCAAAGATGGAAACTGTACCAGATCAGACACTAGTCGGCCAACCCAAGTACCCTGAGAATATTTCGCTTGCACCTGTAATCCATCAATATGAATACTTTATTTGGCTCGATTTGGTTATTTTATTGGCTACCTCAGTGGTTGTGTTGATCGCAAGTGCGATTGCCGAACGGGAGATTCTGGGTTCGATTCCCGAGTTGGACACTATTAAATTTTCTAATTTAGATTTTCTAGTAGTGGCTCGGAGTCTGAATATGTGCCTGGTGTATGGCAAAAGACTCACCACCTATTCCATAGTGGGACATAAATGTAATTGGTGAAATGTGGGAGTGTTCTACATTCCTCTGCCTACCTCTTCGGAAATGATAGGCGTGATGTTACGTTATCGGTTATTTTGTTCTGTTTGCATGTTTTGCTCTAAAGTTTTAATCAAAAATATTACATATTATTCTACCACAGCTAATGATAGCATGGAAGTGTATCTGCACCTGTTTTGTATGAATGTGACACTTTTTACTGGCTCTACAAATGACTAAGGTATCTTGCTTTTTATATACACATCACATAATCACATTAGCCTTTACCGTTCCATTGATGGACATAGGCCTTTCTAACTGTGTGCCACAATAATACTTACAGAAATATTTAAAATTTTCAATCATAACAAATTCATATACACTCATTGAGTGTTAACAAACTGTGTTGAATTATTGAATGCACTTACTTCTTTCCCACTATTGTACAGACTTGTTGAGTTCCCTGAATGAAAATATTTATTGCTGTCCTTTCTGGCATATGAGGCAATAGCCAATGTAGTACTACCAGTGTCCACTAGTACATGCAACTGAGAACAAATATGCTAATCAATATTTCGGAGCAATAAATATGTTTAAAAAAGACCCTTACATATGAAGGAGCATGATTGTACAATAAAATACCTGCACACATTAAAAATGTAAACCCATATAATGCATTCAATACCAAACTGGCTGAATACTTATTAGAAAATTCATTGTAATAAAACAATGTGATAAAGGCAAAAAGCCTATGTGCCTATGACGAACTTGTGTTTTTACTTTTCATGTGTTCTCATGTAAGTGACTAATGTTTTTGTTAGGAATAAGTGTCTATAAAACTATTTCTTGTATTGACTAACACTCTTAGTATAATTTAAGTTCTGGATCAATAGATATCATATAAAAATAGGACCAGGTCCAATAGGACCAGGATGGAACAGTGGGAATACACAATGTTAGAAGTGGTCACATACATACCCAATAAAAAGTGTGAATACATGAAGATCATGATTAAAAAACTGATGAAATAAATGATCAGTTTATAAATAAATCATTTTCAGCACATTTAAAATGTTTATAAAGAAGTTGTTGGGTAAAATAAGCCATTTAAGTGTGAAACACAACAATATTCATGATTAATAATTGCAATGCCAACTGCCTTGTTTGTTATGTTGGTTGCAAGTGTGACTGCCGATCGGGAGGTTCTGGGTTCAATTCCCGGGTCGGACACTACAAAATTTTATAATTTAGATTTTCTAGTAGAGGTTCGGAGTCTGGAAAGAAGCCCGATTTATGGCAATGGGATCACCACCTATTCCATAGTGGGATGTAAATGTAACTGGCGAAATGTGAGAGTGTTCTACATTCCTCAAATTACATGCCAATAAATTGAAATGCTGATGGATAATATTTATGCCGTCATAATAGGCTTTGATAATAATTGAATGTATTTTTTATTTTACTAACACAATAACAAATTACTGATTAATTTAAAAAGAAGTAAATTACTATAGCTGCCAATATTGACTTTGTATAATGCTTAATATTTATTATAAATTAATGTTTATTATGCAAATGAGAATAAAGATAGTCTATTATATTTAAGCAAAAACTACACATTGATTTGATTAAAAAAACTTGTCATGGAATTCTTTTGTTTAGGATTTTGAATCTATAGGCTCGTACAGCTGTGATGCAATCGTCACAAATGATCCCAAACTATTGATCTGAACTAATGTGTTTACTGAAGTGTACTTGCATTTCTATGGCTTACCTTCTGTGCAGGAGTTCCTATGTAGATTTCTAAAGCATACGCTTGACCAGCTTCCCCGTAAAGATTATACTGATCGCCATAGCACTGGTTTAAAACAGTAAGCCATAAAATTTTAAAAGAAAAGCTGACAAAAAACATTGTTTTTGGTAGCTAATAATGTATGATTTTTAAATTAAATACATGAATAAAAAATACACCATGGAGTAGTCTACACACAAAATCTATATCAACATTTTGTATAACTTTTCTTTTTAATTATAACGCAAAATTACTTAATTTGCGACCGATACAAATTAGATTTGAAATCAATGATGTCAGGCGCGATGCACGGCTATACGTCAATATTTATTTATACTTTAGGTTTTTAGGTTATAAGCTCTAGTCTATGGATTATAATAATTTTGAATTGAATATTAATTTATTAAGTATCGGTATTCGTCTACTAATCAACCGTATGTTCATTAATTTTCAGCAATTTATACGTAACAAGATTGAAATTACTTTAAAATACATATCAAATTTTTAATAATAAAATAAGAATAATAAAAAAATTAATAAATCACGTTTTTTTAAATAAGTTTAGGGGCTAATCTGCTTTCTTAAGTTTCTAATTAAGTTATTCTGTCTGATTAAAACTTAAATTGAGTTTTGTTAGAAATCTGTGCAAGGAACTGAAGGAACGTCGTCTCTTGTCTAATGTCTATGGTAAATTGACAGCGGGAAATAATTTTAGCGCGCTAAAATAAAACAACTCAATTCGAAGTTATTTAAACGTATAATTTTCTACATATTTGCGTCTGAAATTGTCTAAGTATGAGTCTGTGGGTAGATAAACACCGTCCAAAGGATTTAATGAAATTAGATTTTCATAAAGATCAAGCTGTTAGACTGAAAAGTCTTGTACAACAAAGTGATTTTCCACATCTGCTTGTTTATGGGCCTTCAGGAGCCGGTAAGAAGACTCGAATAATGTGTTTACTGAGGGAGCTGTATGGTTCTGGTGTAGAACGCTTAAGACAAGAGACTATGCATTTTACAACTCCTTCAAACAAAAAAATAGAAATCATGACTGTCAGTAGTAACTATCACATTGAGGTTAATCCAACCGACGTCGGTGTACACGATCGGGTAGTAATTATGGATTTGGTTAAAAATGTTGCTCAAACACATCAAATCGACTCGTCTGGACAACGTGAGTTCAAAGTAGTGATTTTAAACGAGGTCGATGATTTAACAAAAGACGCACAGCACGCACTACGTCGTACCATGGAGAAATATGTCGCTACGTGCCGCCTAATCCTGATAGCTAATTCCATATCAAGAGTTATTCCTGCTATTAGATCACGTTGCTTGACCATCCGTGTGCCAGCACCTACAGAGGCTGAAATAACAGGGGTGTTACATTCAGTATGTAAAAAGGAAGGATTGAGTTTGCCGTCTGAATTAGCAATGCGTATAGCTATATGTGCTGATCGTAACCTCCGTCGTGCACTGCTTATGTGTGAAGCTTGCAAAGTACAGCAATATCCATTTACCTCCGATCAAAATGTGCCAGAACCTGATTGGCAGAAATACATAAGAGAAACTGCTAGTATGATTCTCTCAGAGCAGTCACCGAAAAAACTTGGAGAAGTTAGACACAAATTATATGAATTAATAATACATGGTGTACCTCCCGATATAATATTTGCTGGTTTATTAAAAGAGCTTGTTAAGAACTGTGATATGGCTATGAAATGCCAGGTAGCAAGCTATGCTGCCATGTTCGAACATAGAATGAGAATGGGAAATAAACCTATATTTCACCTAGAAGCATTTGTAGCCAAGTTTATGGCGATTTACAAGAAATTCATGGAAGAGTCACTTGGAGATGCATTTTGAAAATGATAATATTTTACTTTTGGAAAATTGTTTACTTTGCACATTTATACAAAATAAACACCATTTTATGTTAAACACTGACCATAATTGATTGATATTGAACATAATGATTTAAAAGCCAACCTCAGTTCAGTTATAACATCATTGAACATAAACGTAACTACATGCATGTAATCCCCGAAGGGATAGGCAGAGGTGAGCCTATTGCCATGCATCAGGCACATATCCAGACTGTGAATCACTACTAGAAAATCGATATTAGAAAATTTTATAGTGTTTGACCCGGGAATCACACCCGATCGGCAGTCGCACTTGCAACCAACACGACTAAAGAGGCAGTCTAATTGAATAATAAGTCTATCATTGAAAAATAAAACATAAATTGTAGTGCCTCAAGTAACTATGTGTATGTGGAATTGGCCACATTAATTTGCAGTTGTACATTTAAGAATTTGAAGTATTTTGTGATAATTAAAACCAATTTCATCTATTTTATAAGATTTTTTTATTTAGTGAAGTAATACTACTGTGAATTTGCTATTAAAATCAAGTGTTATAAGTGTAATAGTTCTTAATGGGTACTTTACTAGCAAATAATCTGAAGTTGTCTACAATTGCATGCATTAAAGCTATGGTTATTTCATTTGACAAATGGTCCATAATTGGTTCCCTTGTAAGGAGAATTTGTTCAATCACGTTCGAGTCATCAATATTATCTGAAACAATCAAATTCAATTTTATTCCAGTATTAACAGTACTTAAAATGGTTGTTGAGTTATCTGGAAATTTAGTATTCCAGGAATGTGGAATTCCATTAAAACATTTTGGGTTGCAAGCTAGAAAAGGTTATTAGATTGCAGGTGGTCTTACAATGTTTTTCAGTAATCCAACATACTATCATTAATACATACTTAAAATTTGAGAAGTAGAAATCTTATGAAAATAAGTTTTAGTACTAATAAAACCTGACCCAGTAGTGCTGTGGTCAGTGAAACTGACTGTTGCACTGAGGATTGTGGGTTTGATTCCCACCCAGAATAAATATTTATATTTAAGTATTATAATACAGATAATTATTCTTAATGATTGAAATACCTGTAATGTTAGCTTTTGTTTGAGCTCTGGTAGAATCTGTGAACAGTTGTTATAAATGATGATAGAGTAGAGTAGAAAGAAATTAATTTACAAATAAAAAAAAGAAAGAACTCAACTGCCTATTTGTATTGGAATGAAGTTAAAGAAATAAAAGCATGAAAAATTAACAAAAGATTGTAAACACCGATGATCTACACCCATTAATGATCATGGTTAAGTAAAAAAGAATGAAAAGTCTGTATAATTTTACTACAGCAATCGAAATAAAATGTTAAGACCTGCGAAGCGGTATGTAAATTGAAAGGAATGTTGATAATGACAAATATAATGAATTTATATGGTTTATATGATATGAGGATATTGTATGTATGTACAGTTAAAGAATTCACATTGCTGTATCAAGACGTAATGATGGGAAGTCCCGGTAATATGACAATATGTAATTAACAAGGAAAATTTAATGCGGCTTTTTGTATATGTATATTATATTATATCATACCTGATTGTAAGAAAAATGGTGGTAATCGGGTGTTCCTCACGGCAATCCTTTCTGGTCCAATTAATATGTAATCTTCATTGTCATATCCCCTTTGACTCGTTATCACGTAAGTAATGTTGCTTTCTACATCATCTGAAGGCAAAGGAATAAACTTTTATAGCCCTTGTGTAAAGTGTTTTTAAACTTTGAAATGAAAGCCGTTGGTCGACTTTAGCTTTGTATTGTGTGTTATTTTTTATGAAATAATAATCTTGCAGCGCAGTGCCTTTATTTTTATCCAACCTGTATACCTAATAAGTCCTATATAGGCATTACTTAATTACTTAGTAAAAGATGGTAAAATGATAAAAAAATAATTATAAAAGCTATTTATCGTAAATAAAAGTACCTACCTACTACTATTTACGTGTCAGTACATTACAATAAACAAAGTTATGAATATTATTAAATTAATTATCCATATAAAATTAGCAATTCCTCTGTACTATTTACGTATTTATAAACCGTACCTCGTTGAAAAATAATTCATAGGTAAGTAAAGTAAAAAGTAACATCACGCCTGTAATCCCCGAAGAGGTAGGCAGAGGAATGTAGAACACTCCCACGTTCTGACGTTCCACCGGTTACGTTTACGTCCCACTATGGAATAGGTGGTGAGCCTATTGCCATACCTCATAGGTAAGTACAATGAGAAATATTCGATACCGTAAAGTACCTAGAAACCAATAAAATATTTTACGTCAAGCACTAGGTTAATAGTATAAATGTTCTAGTCTGTGTATTACTAAACATTTCGTAAGTTAGACTGTTAAGAATGATGACAGATACTGAATTTCGTAACTCGGTTCAAATAGAAAAATAGACATTAAATATGGCTAACGAATATTTCACCACAAGTACCTAATGTCAATTTTGGCGGTGAATGTCGATGTAGGAATTCGAGGCGCGCCTGCTATGAGTTCTTGACCTTTTCGAAATAATGATGCACGTACCTACCACTTGGCCACCTGATTATTTATAAACTGGACACCTAAATAAACAAGTTTTTATTGTTATAAAAACAAACTGCAATCATGACATTAACCAGTTACACAGTACACAGTTACACAGTATTAGGTATTTGTAGAGAAACTAGTTGAGCTGGTTGCATCTGCTTGTCCAACTAGTACCTACTTATAAAGTGAAGTAGTAAGTATACGTCCGTCAAGTAGCTACATTTACTGCGGTACCGCTATGGCAGGCTATTATTGCAAATTTCAGTATAGGATTTATTCAGGCACAGCAGACAGAAGTGCTTTATCAGGAATGAGGTGTAAATGCCCGATCTAGAGATACAAATTGATGTTAGATTTTTTATTGGCGTAGTTGGCGTCCTGTGTATATACCAATGCGTAAGTAAAAAAATCTACATCTTCATCTAAACAGACTTATCGTTTTGGCCACCCTCTTAGTCTAGACTAGATCGACAAAGGCCCCAAAAGTGTGTATGCAAAAGTTAGAAAAATGTTATCCACAATGTCAATTAATCTCGTACTTCCCAGGAAAAAAAACAAAAAAACTCATACGTGCCTATAGAGTTTTCACTTCAGAAATGACATTAGTCAAAAAAGCAATCTCTTTTTTTACAAGTTAAGCGTGCGCCCAAAAGTTGGCAACATCCTACATCGGTTATTGCTTGGTTGCGATGACTTATAATCAATAAATATTTTAATAATAATGCAAGCATTTTTGTTTCTTTTGTGAGAAATCTTTACCCTTCATTTGGTCCCTCCAACTAATTTTGATACAGGGGGGGCGTAGCGTGCCTTGTAGGGGTACAAGGCACGCTACGCCACTGCGAAACAGGAATTGTCCGTTCTGTAGAAGTTATTAAAGCATGATACGGGTAATACCCGGTGGAGAAGAGAGGCAATAAAAACGCATTCAAAAATTACCGTTATAGCGCCTACTTAAGGTTCATACACGACCGGTAGTTTTCTCCACTCAATTAACAATGTAACGCTTCTGAAATATTAATACTATAGGTCTTAAGTTTGTAACATCTGCTTTCATGTCATTGAGACAATAACTAGGTCAAGTTGTGGAGCACGTTGGACAAACGATATTAATGGCTTACATAAATCCATAGTAATGTAAGCTACGAACGGGTCGATCCTCCCGGCCATGCTCATCGTAATTTCACCTGTCACGTGTAGATTATTTGAGAATTGTACTCCATTTTTCCCACCAGGCAAATTAAACCTAAAAAGAATGTTATAATTATTCAGTTTATTGTATAATAAACTTGGCGTGATGATACCATCATGATACCATCAAGTAGGTTACGGGGGCAGAAGCATCGAATTCCAAATATTTTTATATTTAGGTACACACCTAAAAAAATGTAATAAATAATTAGTAGAAAAAAATATATAATAAAAGTAGGGATTTATTTGGTATTTCAGCATGCGAACTCTACTACTGAGTTACACCACCGATGTAAAAATGTTCGAAACAGTAGTACCTACACCTTATAAATGGTATGTACTATTTAAATATGCCGTATACGCTCCTAATTTTATGTGTTATATTATAAGGACAAACAAACAAGATGACAATTTTAAAAACCTTCTTAAAGTACACTAATATATAATATGGCAGTGTTTACAATGAGAGTAACCTAGATGTCCCTATGTACACACCTCAAAATTAATTTTAAAATTATTTATGACTTTCGTTACTGTATATTTGGTCATCATATTTTGCAGTAGGTATAAACCGAAAATGTTATAAACGTAACCTTACTTCCTGTCAACAAGTTTACTCCATTTCGCGCCTGTGACATTCACGCGTCGCATCAAGATTGACATCTGTTCGTTCGGAAGCGCGACAGTCACGCTGTTCAATATTATTGGATCAATTGGTTTCATGCCGACATGGCCGGATTCCATGAGGAAGAAAAACGTCCTCAGTCCCCGTCGCAGACATTCGATGTTGTCTACTTGGCACGCGGGAAACGGAAGTGCCGTTGACGCTGCAAAACAAAAATCATTGAGTTTCCGTTACAAGTTTATGAAACATAACAGCTATGGAAGAATATTCCACATGACTACGTACCTACGTGCGACTGCCGAACGGGAGGTCCTGGGTTCGATTCCCGGGTCGAGCACTACTAAAAAAATTTTCTAATTTAGATTTTCTAGGAGCGTGCTCGGAGTCTGGATAAGTGCCCGGTATATGGCAATAGGCTCAC
>DWFO01003460.1:0-12288 GCA_018246595.1 Mimoniades nurscia nurscia | reverse complement strand
CTTTTAGTAATACCAAAAAGAAACAACCGGTAAAATCACGTCTTTATTTCCCCGGAAGTAGACAGAGGAGTGTAATACATATACCCACTTTTCACCTAACCGTTATACGTCAAAATTACTAAATTTCAGTCATTTTAGTTCCCAGAATAGCATTTTCATGATGTGGATTCCGGCATTCCATATGTACACAACTATCTGCATCTACATTAATTCCCAAACAACATTAATAATATCTTGATGAAGTGAATATATACATTTCTAAATACATATACCTATAGATATTGGTACAAACTGAGACACTACAAACATTCAGACTCAACACACGTACTACATGGTTTCTGGTGCAGAATCACAGCCCCGTTTTGGAACTCAGTGGCCAGAGTCGCTAGCTCTTGAATCAATGTTCAACGTTTGACTAACGCTCGAGATTTTTATATACTATTTTTTTCCCAAAATGATCATTAAAAGACCGCATTTTGTTATCAGTATCACCATACCTTACATTCGACATCTATAACTATGAAATATATAATATAAAATAAAAGCCGAAAACGGCATGCAAAGCTGTAAATTGAAAATTATATGCTTCGAAACATGTTAACTTAAAGTATTACTAAAAAGCGACGCTTACATAAATAAACTTATATTATCATTTTATTTGAAGCTTTAGTCAAAGGTGAGGATTTTTTCGAAATGGTTTATAGTAACAATCATTTAATAAGTAGCTATTTTATGAAATACACACGCTAAACACATTATGTAATGTAATATGTTGGTTATAAAGCGAATAGTGTGTAATTATGAATGAACGTATGTTGCATAAAGTCATCCTACAATCTCGTGCGTTGGCATTACCGTCGCCGGCAGCGCATTCGGCGCACAGACCCATACACGCCGCTCCACTCCTGCTACACGACTGGGAACAAGTGAGTAGGCATCTCATTACCTAATATAGAGTTTACATTAGTTACTATAATTAGTGATGAGTGTTGACAAGTCACGGGAGGTGTGTAAGGACGGAGATATTTGGCACCAGGTGCTCTCTGCTTACCCCGCTAGAGACCTGATCTATGCTAATGAAAAGCAGTCATAATTATTTGCGTTTTGTTTTTTCGATATATCTTTTTGGGTATTATTCATTGAATGTATCGACAAAATAAGTACCTTCATATATTTTTCACGGAGTGTTATTAAATTTTACTTGCACCCAGTAATAAGCTGAAATTTAAAGTTCAGTCACTTAAAATATCAAGTATTTAATACAATAAATGTTACAAGTTAACTAATGTCGGACGGCTATGGATGATACCCCTGTATATTTAGATACCCCTTAATATATTTTTAATATTTAAATAAATAATAATAAAAGCTTTATTTAAATCAAAATCAGAAGGATTCAAATCCGGGTCGGTCACTATTGGATTTTCCTACATAATGCTCTAGTAGTGGCCCGGAGTCTGGAAATGTGCCGGTGTATGGCAATAAGCTCACCACATATTCCATAGTGGAATGTAAACGTAACTGGTGAAACGTGGGAGTGTGTCACACTCCTCTGCTTACCTCTTCATGGATTACGGTCGTAATTTTACGACGATGAAGATCAAAAAGGTAGGTTTCTAATAACATATCACTCTTACTTTATTTCTTAGCTTGTTATTAGTGTTGTTAGTGAGCCGAAGTGCTGATAAGGTTGTGAATTCTATTGCAATCCGGATAAATACTTGTATGGTGATAATCCGGATATATATCGTAGTTTGTTTATGTGTGATATGATACATGACATGTGTATATTATCTACCAATAAGTATTTAATTACAAAAACATATCATCACTCCTGTAGTTCCCGTAGAGGTGGACAGAGGTATGTACCTACCACATTCCCACGTTTCATCAGTTACTACATAACTATAAAATAGTTGGTGAGTCTATATTCTTATCTGTCTATTTAATTACAAATGTGTGGTAAATACATTTATGTCGTGTATGCAATTATTCCGAAATATTATCACGTTTCAATGATCACTTTACATTAAATTATTAAGTGGTACATTGTAATTGTGGTGAAACTCCGAGCTTTACGCTGATGACCGTATTAAGTTAACTACATGGCTATTTCTTCACCAGATGACAACGAAAAAGATGACGGTGAAGAAGCGGCCGTCGGACCTGACGAGCCTCGAGCGGTTCAACCTCTATTACAAGGAGAAGGAACCGCCCATGACCAAGGAGCAGCGGATAAAGAGGTTCATCTGGAACCCAAAAACGAGACAATTCTGTGGCAGGACTGGATCTAGTTGGTGTGAGTGTTGCACAATCAATATATTTATTATAAAATTCCACCAAGCTAATAACGGGATTTGAACATAAGATCTCTCGATAGGCGGTCGCGCTTACAACAGATACCACCGACCATGCAGTCTAACCAACGAAACGAGCTAAAGAAACAAACACTAAAAAGCAATACAAAAAGTAACATCACGCCTGTAATCCCCGAAGAGGTAGGCAGAGGAATGTTAAACACTCCCACATCCCACCAGTTACTTTTAAGTCCCACGATGGAATAGGTGGTGAGCCTATTGCCATATACCGGCGCACATATCCAAACTTCGAGCCACTACTAGAAAATCTAAATTAGAAAATTTTAGTAGTGTCCGACCCGGGAATCGAACCCAGGACCAGGGACCATTCCCTAATACCCAGGGAATAGACCAGGACCCAGAATAATAATTCTCACTTATTATTTTTGTAATCAATTTTGTTATCAATAAAATAATACAATATTTTAATAATGTTTATATTTTAATAATAATAAATTATTTTAGTAAAAACATTTACTAAATTCAACAAAATATTCATACTATTGCCTGTCTTGTCACCTCTTTATCGACCTAGACTTACCTAATCTACCCGATATATCCATTTGTAAAACCAACGAGTGAAAAATACACCTGTTTAAACAAAAAAAGTTTAGTGCTCTATCTGTAATCTCAAACGGTCAAGTAGCAACAATGGCCCAAGGTGATAGGGACCGGAAGTGAAGATGAATTGACGCAATGAGCTCATTGCTCGACATCCTGCCCGCGCCCGGCCGCTACTGGATCGCGCGGCACACTCACTAGTTGATCCCAGTTGTCTATATACACTTACCAACTGATACTCTACATAAAAAATGGCTTAACCTGTGGCAAGAGCACAGGAATAGAGAGAAAGAGTGAATAACAATAAGCTAGACTCATTGCAAGAATCTTTTATGACATTACTCTCCTCAACGGGACACACAAGTTTACTCGTATTCGCAATTACGGGATGTCTGGAGCGACAATAAATAATATGATCCGTCCTGTAAAATACTCAACTGAGCTATTCGTGTGAAAATCGCTTAAAATGTATGCAAATACCTAAGGAGTCTAAGAAAAGCTGTAAAGTTATTAGAACTAAGAGCTTCTACTAATATTTATAACTATTACGTGGCAATTAAAACAATTATGCACTTAATCAATGCCATCGGTTGTACCTTTATATTAATGCGTTAAAGAAGATGTGCACATATCTTTAATACCAGCGACAAAACTATAATTTCTTAATAAGCAATAAACATATCTGAACAATGAGGTTTTTACCCGATCGATCCGATCTCTCGTGATTTGTAACTGGCCTGAATTCAATCACAATTCATTAAACTTTAATTTTTTAACACTATTGAGCGTCTTGTATCATTTCATTTAATTTATTTGTACCATTTATACATAAAAGTTTGAACTTTCTACAGTTCTCTATAGGTACATACGCAAGTACGCAATCCTTAAATTATTATGACGGATAGTGAAATTACCAAAAGGCTCAGTGCAAATAAATCAGAAACCATGCAGCGGACTCAGCGGGGTCAAACCGGATTAAGTGAATGACCAAATTAGTCTTTAGTCTGACCGTTGAATTACTTAATCTTTGCCTCAATCTTATCCTCCTATCATTTGTTCTTGAATGAGTTTAAGATTTGTAAAGAAAAAGATGACTCATGTGTTGAATTTATGGCCGAATCGACTGACGGCGAAATCATCCCGTTGGCCAAGTGTTTAGTGAACATGACTGCCGAACTCGGTGTCGTGGGTTCAATTCCCACCCGGAACATATATCTGTGTGCAACCTCTGCCTAGTTTGGCATCATATAACTGCGTGGAATGATATCCCCAAAAAAAAAATCTCTATACCTACCTTATAGTACTAGACGACTTTAGGCTACATTTGTAGCCTAATTTTATGCTATATTCGTTGTCTTAAATCGTCAATAATACCAATAACAATCTTTACAAATATGTGTACATATTGTGTACATGAGCCAGTCATCTGAATGTCTACCGAACTGATTGTTACTTTTAAAATAAAATAACCGAGTTCATTTCACTTGATAACTGAAACAATATTAAATAGCAAATAGATTTTAATCATTAAAACTATCAAAATTTATACAATTAAGCAGTTCGGCTGTGAAAGCGTAACAAACTGACGAACAGACAGACATAGTCAAGTACTTTCGCGTTTATAGTATTAGTATGGAGTATAGATATAAATTGTCTAGCGAATAAGCCAGGGGCTAGTAATGCCGATTACTTTGCAGACGGTTATCAGTCGATTCTGACCTGAAACAATTTTCTTGTGTGATAATCACGATTAATTATTCTTAGTCTACATACTAAATTACCCTTACATATATGTACATATTTATACATATATAAATTTGTGTGTAACGAACACACAATTCTCTCAGTTACATATCTGATTATAATCATTATATAGATTATCATGTATGTGAGTTGTTCTAAGATATTATTATTATTTCACGAAACCAATGCGCCGTTGCCGTGATAATTGTGATAATTATGTACTGCAGTCAGTACCCACGCTGTCGCAGGCCATGTGATTTCTGAAGGCGATTCACTGTGTATTGTTCTTATCCACTTCAAACTGATTCCTTCCAGTAACATTCAAAATGTCAGTGTTGAAACTTCATCTATATTATAATACTATACAATACATCAAGGAAAGCCTTTGTTCAGATTTCGCAGATGGAGTCATGTGACATTAGGTATAGTTATAATGTGTACGGAATATAATTTAAAATAAATTAAACACAACATATGTAGCATGACGCCTGTATATCCCAAAGGTTGAGCAAGACTGAAACTGAACATTCATTGTTTACATTCATAAAGTCAATATAAAATAAATAATAGGTTGTGGTGAAACAATGGATCGGAGTATATAGTTATAGAGGAGTAGTTATATACAGAGAGAGAGAGGTACAGGTATATAGAAAGTTATAGATAGAAAGGTATAGTTATGTATAGAGGGATGCAGTATTGTATAGACAGGAATAGTTATGTCTATATACTATATCTATATATACTATATCTATCTAGATATAGTTACAAGTATGGAGAAATTTATAGAATTTTTAATGTATACCTACTCTGACATCAGAACGTCAACTATGCTCAAATTTAAGAATTTATTTACTTACACACTATATTTAGATACAATAACACATTTTGATTTATTATGCAATATTACCGATTTGAGACGAATGAAGTAAAATGAACAGTCCGACAAGAATATTATGCCAATTGCAATGCGAATTTAAATACAAATATTAAATGCCGTTTCAACCGCCAGATGTATTGAATCATTTTTAAGACGATAGAAACATTTTCTCTTGATAATTTTGCGAAGGAATAGACAGTGGCAAGTACAGATACTATACACAGTTGTGTAAATGGAATTTGAGAAGCCGTGATGGAACTGTAGATATGAGGTTTTACGTTCTGATTATGTTCTAATAATTAAATTTGGTTTCAATTTTTTTTAATACACCTACATCTGACAGGGACACTTACAATATATGAATAAAATAAAACCAATTTATCTTTCCACAGATAAGATATTGCTGTTCTATTTTATCTTCTACTTGGCGCTGGCGATCCTGGTAGCGATTTGTATGTGGACGTTCCTGCAGCTGCTCGACGCGCGGGAGCCCAAGTGGCAGCTGGAGAGCAGTATCATTGGCACAAACCCTGGACTCGGGTTCCGACCAACGCCGCCAGAGGTCGCCAGCAGTGTCATCTGGTACAGGGGTAACGACCCCGGCAGTTACCAATTCTGGGCTAAGGAATTGTCAAAGTTTTTGAAAGGCACGTATCTATAAATTATATTTTCATGTCGAAATTGATGGTTGAACGCTCTTCGTATAATATAACCAATAAGCTTTACTATCGTCTTTTGCAAAAAATAATTCACGTTTGTATAAAGTAGTTATTCATGGAATCACGAACCCCCCGGCTCCCGGACAATTGTCTCAAAGTATTCGTTTTATTACAATTTACACAGTTACACATAATATGTCGTACCGTAAATCCGAAAATTTAAAATATTTATCCTATGTCTGTGCAGTATACAAAAGAGACGGCAAGAATGGCGGAGCTGGTCAGAACATTCACAATTGCGACTTCAAGCTCCCCCCGCCGGCTGGCAAAGTCTGCGACGTGGACATCAGTGCTTGGGGACCCTGTGTGGAGGACAACAATTTCGCCTACCACAAGTCCACGCCATGTATCTTCTTGAAGCTGAATAAGATCTACGGATGGAAGCCGGCTTTCTACAACAGCTCTGACAGCCTTCCAACAATGATGCCCGATGACTTGAAGGAGCATATCCGGAATATGACAGCATACGATAAAAATTATGTGAGGTTACAATACAATATTCTTGTAAATAGTAAAGCATTGAAATGAAAATCTACAAAAAATCACCAGGGGAATCTGTTCTAATACATCTAACTTGGACTAAAAGAAAACGCCTAGCCCTAAAATACTTCTATATATTAAATACTTATATATTGCTATTAATTTTTCGGTATTAATAATGTTCGTTAAGCCTTCAATAAATTCAATTATCTGCTCAGTCTCTTTAATAATTTTCCATTTACTATTTTGTTCGTTTTTTATATACATGATTTCCTGCTATGCCTTTTCAGTTGAATATGGTGTGGGTGTCCTGCCAAGGCGAGAACCCAGCAGACCGGGAAAATATCGGGCCCATCCAGTACCTACCCTACAGAGGATTCCCTGGCTACTACTTCCCTTACACTAATCAAGAGGGCTACCTCAGCCCCTTGGTTGCCGTTCATCTGCAAAGGCCAAACAGTACGTGTCTCTGTTTATTATTAAAATTTCCATTATCATACCTTCTAGTTCAATAATAGGAAGACGAATTCACAGGACCTCATAAACTAATCAAGTGATTAATGTATGATTTTTAATGAGAATTAATTAATTAGGTACACTAAACACATTAATCACACTAAACTTAATAAAGGGATTAAATTATTTCGTATGAACGAAAATCGCAAAGACGTATCTATGAGAACTTTTTAATTAATCAAGTGTTAAATTATATAGATTATAAATTTATCAGTTTAATTACTTACATTAATCATACTAAAAACATACCAAAGAACCTAAATATCTTTGTGTCTTCGTTCGTGACAATGTTATAATTCATAGCAACTTGTCCTATCTCTAGCGGAACGCTTACAGCGGAGTTAACTTAAATTATTCTACCTGTAAAAATCTCTTCTCACAATGATGAGATGATGTATAAAACTCACCTACATGTATATACATCGTCCCATTTCAGAGAATCGTAGGCTTAGGCAATTATAAATGCATTTCCTAGACAGTTTGATCAATACTTGCAGGCGGCTACATAATTGCATGTGGTCACGCAAACATTTATCGAGTGAATATTGTTAAATTCGATTAAAATTTTAAGTCCCTCTTAGGCAATATTATTCGTTCACTATTGATATTCGTTACCATTTATATTTTACCATACATACATATCATCACACCACGTCTCTCACGGGCTAGGCAGAGAGTGCCGAGTGCCAAATATCTCTATCCTTACAGACCTGCGGCGCTTCTTCTACATTCATCAGTCTTTTATTACGCGCACGCTGGTTTCTATTGCACTCATGTGATATTTTAATCTGATGAATGTGAACATGTTAGCCAAAAAGTTAACATCCACTGCAAATATATGGATAAAGCACGTTTTATCTAAATTTAGAAGTGAAAACTTTATTGGATGGAATGTTGCTTACGTAACAGATAAATAAAATTTGTCTATGTAGTCCTGTAAATATTTTACGTTGGGTAATAACCAAGTGCTCGTTGACCTATCGGGGTTATGAACCGTAAATCAACTAAAGAGTCAAGCGCCGCCATCGGCTCTGACTTAGTGAAGCTTGGTAGTAAATCACAAGATCGTGACGATACCCACACTGCCTTACCTGGTTATCACCATTAGATAGCAATTGTGTCATATTTCACACAAGACCTAAAGTGACTTTATGATAAACGACATTTATTTCTTTGAAACTATTTTAGTTATGATGCTTTGATATAAATATTTGATTGTTTTCTTTCTAGCTGGCATGCTGATCAACATAGAGTGTCGTGCGTGGGCCCACAACATCGTGTACGACAGACACGAGGGAATGGGCTCGGTCCACATCGAGATTATGATCGAATAGACCGAAGAAGAACAGAGTAGACCTAAGAACTATCAAATGTACTAGATTAAGACAAAAGAACCATAAACAAAAGACGACGAGCAAAGCAACAGAACAGACTAAACCAAAGATAAAGGTTACGTGAAATACAAGAGTGGAAAAGGTAGAAGAATTGACAGAGTAATTGTATTTCTGAGTAGTAGAACAGTTTAAACGTATTATTTTGCTATTACTTAAACCAAAATCTTGTCAGAATTATCATTAAGTCGATGTATTTTTCTTTTAAGGACTTTTAGTATCTAATCCAGCGCTAGTAACAGAATGGTTAATAATGGAGTCCTTTTCACAAGAATAGTCTTAGGCAACTCCAGTATATCTGATTTTAGTGGCAATTTATCAGAGGAGTTTTTGTGCTTCGAAGAACATTTTAAGTATTTCAACGTCTGTCTTTACTTCGAGTCAAAGAAATTCAGCAGTCATTTAAATATCTGTAAGAGACAGGCTAACATTCTCCTTGGAAACGGGAGCTTAGGATTGATAGATTTCTGTCTTTCCCCAATGTACACTAAAGGCTATGGTCGTGAATGCTAGAAATTACAGAGATTTAACAAATGGTTCACTAAATCCCAATATATCCTGATAAATCATTCCTCCAAAATCCTACAATATCATTTGGACCTACTTTTAAGTATTCTAAATAAATAGGGTTGTTGATTAACGTTGTATACGTAGTTGTAGTTTAAAACTAAGTACATAGTAATTAGCAGGAGAGGCTTCGCCCCTGATGCGTTCGATGTATCGAATTTATGACTATTGAACCAAATGATGCATAAGTATTCATATTATCTTCTTTTAATGTATTTAATATAATATCTATCACATAATGCAAAATAAGTGACAATTGGAGTGACAGTGACAGCAGTGAGGAAGAGAGTAAGTAATAAGTGGGGGGGAATAAATGCAGATGATTCTATTGTATGTATTCATAGAACGAGTTTTATTTATGTTACTAATAAGAAAGTGGTTATTTGGTACCGTTCCTTCAATGAAACCTATTCTCACTGAGGCATCTACGCTGAGAGGAACTGAATTTTCTGTTTGACCACTGTACTTCTCCAGATCCTCTTAGATTGTTGAAGGTTAAACTTTATAATGTCGCCGTTCTTGCAATCGACACTAGAATAGAATACCAGTTACAGAGAGTTTCTCTTTTATTTATGCCCCAACGAAACTAGTAACATGACGCCCGTAATCCTCGAAGATGTAGGCAGAGGAGTGTAGTAGATACACTCCAATGTACCATGAACACCAATTTATAGTTGTAAACTTTTATTCTGTATCACCGCAGAATCAATTTTTGCATTATTTTGTCTCCATTTGGAGAGTGTTGTGGACATCGCGAGACACGAGGCATTCCTACAAGAGCGGATCCAGCTTTGGCGCGGGGTGGTCACGTAGTCGTGGTCAAGTCACAAGAAGTTATAGTTTAATTTATTTACCTATTATTAGGTACAAATAAAACGTAGGTATTTTATTAATAAATGTAAGTACTGTACTTTAAAATACCTACCTATATTTAAATAACAATATCAATTTACGGGTAGGTACGTTTGTATGGACGTGGACCCAGCCCAGGGAGGGGGGTCATGACCCTGTGACCCCCCTCTTTGGATCCGCCCTCGTGTATGGGATACTTTCCGATTGTTTTAATCAATTGTTTTTTGTTCACTATAAATAGAGTAAGACACTGAGAATGTTCGAGACAAACGATAAAATAAAACAATATACACAGTAAGTAAATATATATTAATTTAAAACAGATTTGCGAAATACGTAATTATGCGCATACGCACAATGTTATAGTGTTTAGTAAAAGATTCAAAATATTTTAATAAATTGGTCACAGAGAACGAAATATAAAATAAAATTATATTGCACATCACTATACATTCTTACATGCAGTCTAAGGCACTCGACCAGCGTGGAAAACTATCGCTTTAACCCTTCCCGTTGTAAAAAGACCCAAGCCCAATACTGGGACCATAAATGGGTTGGATAATGATGATGACGTTCGTCTAGCTGACAGAAACAAATAACTCTAGAATGTTAAAAAATATAATAAGGAAAATCTATTGTCGTTGTAAAAAGTTTTAATTCTATTGTCATTATAAAAAAAAACTATCAAACGATATTTTGTCTATTCCCATTGAAATTACGCATTCTCCACACGGCCGCATTATATCTTAAAAATTAGACACGGAATTTAAATATTCTCAGTGCACATTGCATATTTGTGCGACACTTTGAGGTGTTACTACTCGTATGCTATCTCGACACCGTCGTCCAACCTTCAGAAATCAGCTTTGGCATAATCCAGTCAAATTGGCCACAAACATAATTCGCTGAAAATTAAAATGGAGTATCACCGACCAATATGGTGGGTACGGCTTTGTACAAGCAACTTACGAACACCTTCAGCAAATGAGTGAAACATTCAACATCCAACATCAGATTTTCTTATAATGTCCCCCAAAAGTCGCGCTAATGAAAAAAACTTGTGGTATTTAGCCATCAGCGGTAATCCAAGTAAGATGTTACCGTCCGTTGCAAGCGTTTAAAAATTTCGCATGACAGTCTTAAAGGTTGGACGACATTGTAAAGTCCACACTTACTACACATATAATTAAGGCTCTGTTCAAACCAACACGAATCTTCTGTAAGCGCAGTAATATTAAATATTCAATATGGCAAAACTTCTAGAACATCATTTTACATTGGTACAATTGGTCTAAAAATGTAACTATTAAAGCGGATGTTGATAAAATCACTTATCGTCTCGCCTGACCGAGTCATACAGTTTGGACAGAACGTTACTCTACGAAACATTGATATGGTGCTGGCTGCTAGTGATATGTGTGGTTCAGTCAATCATGATCTCCAGGTGAGTGGAGCCCAGGCGGTCCTTGAGGCTGTCCGTGTACACGATGTTGCGGGCCCACGCTCGGCATCGGATGTTTATTATTTGGTGCACTGAAATGCATACAAGAATATTAAATACAGATGCATACAATGAGCATGTTGATAAATGTTGGTCCTGAGGGTTACTCAGACTCGTATATTAACTAAATAATGATAATAGCTAATGGGACAATCAGAAGTGACAAAATTTCATGTGTGAAGAGAGTGATGAATATAGAAGAAGCAAGTCAGATCGGTACAAATAGATATTTAGCACTCAGTTCTCTCTGCCTACTCTGCAAGTAACCTAGTGTTACGGTATAAAATTCATATAAATTTATAATTCACACAGAACCATCTTTTTTCTAGTTCCATAGATATCGTCAATTTGCAAGTTGGAAAACTTAGGCGGGAACTCTCTATATGTGAAATATTCCGACGGTTATAGAACGCTTTAAATATTTCACTTGGATCCCTTCCATACATGAATATAAATGGCTGGCTATCGACTCTTGTGTTCGAGATCCACCTGCGTCGTATCTGTAAACTCTCATCACTTTTATTCGTCTATTCTAACTTTTGGAACCTCATAAAATGCATACGTAAATGGGTCATACACAAAACAGGGTCTTAAAATTATTATTAAATAAAAGTTAGTATATTGATTCCAATTACGATATTTATTTAAGAAAATACGCTTTACAATATTAAAAAAATATGATCATAGGTCAGTCTTGATTATTTCAGAAAATAAATCACTTTAT
>DWFO01003459.1:0-12289 GCA_018246595.1 Mimoniades nurscia nurscia | reverse complement strand
AGCACGCCACGATCGGCCAGTATCTGACTTATTTAGTCAAGATAGTGAACCCTAGCCTCCTATGGAGGTGATCCTTTTGGTATTCTGGGAAAACGGGGTAACCTGGGGTATTCTGGTTATGTGGGACTTTTACCGCACCCAAAACCCCCCTGGGTGGCCTACCTCAACGTTAATAGGAGAACTCTGGGATCTCCGACGGAACGTACCGGTGCCCTCTTAGCGCGGCGCCCCTACGGACCCTTCTTCTGGGGGAGGCATCATTGCTTCATCCGGATCCCACGATAGTAGGTGCGCGGCCACACATACCGTCGTCCTTCCCGGGATCGCTGATTGAGCGGGTCGAGCTACAGGGACATGGAGGTGACTCTTAGCCTCCTCTTAGATCATAATGTGATGTTATGTTTCCATTTTTAAATGACATATTTGTCTCACAAATATCGAACATTGTTTAATTTATTCACAAATTTAAAAGTATAGATTTTAATTAACCTCAAATTAAACACAAAATTTAATAACATACTCGGCTTTCGTTGAAATTAATGAGTAAATTTTAGGAATAACTTGATACCATAGACACCGATCGTGTACGTAATTTAACGGAGTGTACACATGTACCTACTATTATAGAGGTAACCGTACACGTAACCTTACATAATAATAAAACTGTGCGTTTGAACAATATCGATTAATTAAACATATGGTTATGATGCTCAATAGATTGGTACCTATATGTATTTACATAATATTGCTACTTAGTTTACTACCAAGTGACGTGACGACGGAGGAGGTGATATTTTAAATAATTTGCGATAGTATTTCTGCATAAACAGCAATCACTTCTAAATAGCGTGAAGGGAGATTTCTACCCCACTAACCAAATTCGTCTTGGTAATCAATCTCCTTAAAAAACATTTAGCGGAACTGTTAAATGTGTATGTATTATCATAATGTCTTCCTTCGTCCATCTATTAAGTATTTAACGTAAAAACAAACACCTACAATTACGAATTTGTAATTCCTTAAAATCTAACCTAGTACATAGTGTTACTTAAACTTATTCTTGTAAACTTGGTTACTATACATGTAAAAAGAATGCAAAAACATATGAACAAGTAAATACTTACTTAATAAAAAATTCCAATTAAAAACATAAAAAAAACATACATACTTTATATTGTAATGATAAATTAAATATAACTGTTTAATAATTTAATATAATTAAAAATAACTGTTTCAATAAATCAGCATTGTGATACTCGCAACATTTTCATCGACAATTAAAAAAGAACAATTTTAGACGTCAAGAAAATTCCATCCAATGTGGGGACTACGCGAGCATAAATTAAAACGCCATAAGCTTAATATATTTATGTATTTGTAAAACACTATACCTACGTGAACAAGCTTTCGCGAGTGTTCATTAGGAATAGTAAACCGGCTTTGGGGTATCCAATTTGTGAATAACGTATGCGCGCTTAGGGCCGAGAGCGCTAATATGAACTACATCGTAATTTAACTGACGATTCTGTTACATCGTATACAAATCTATAATTAATCCGGACAATGTACACCACAGTGATTGCTTAGTGTTTTAGAAATCATCCAGCCAATCCGGGAATCTTAGTAACAAAGACTGATTTAAACTTGTTTTAATGTGCGTTTTAACATTAGAAGTCACAGTGCTGTAACGGTGAAGGAAAATTTCCTTAAACAACCTGGCTTAGATATCTTCATAACGTTGTCCAAGGCGTTTGAAATCTGTCAATTGTATTTTGCCAGCGTGGCAGATTATGCCCTAAACCACTCTCATCGTGAAAGAAAACTTATGTCCAATACCGATATGGAAGATTTAAGTCATAAAAGAAGAATTATATAAGAAAACTAGCGCCCAACTAACCTGCAGATTAATATCCCCACTTTAGAAGCCAGGGGAAAGCTAACAATATCTAAACGTACCTCCCTACATAAACACAATATTTTAAAAAAGCTACCATATAACTATCATAATTCTACGAAAACTGAGTAACGTAATAAATAATACATTCATTTTAATAGACCCGATAGTTATCTATGGTTTCGTAGGAATATCTGATTCCCGCCCTATTTTGACAGAAAAAAAGCCGCAACGGGGTGTATTCCGATTCGGACATAACGCTTCGGAGAACTACAGCTGAACGAGCCAGGGGGATTTTTCTTGGAACTTCATATTGTATTTTCGTTCCGAATCACTCTGATATCATTAAACTTGCATTAAGGGGGATGTAATAAGATTACTATATCTTTCACACTTTAATAGGGTAGCCCGTTTGGTCAGTGAACCTGACTGCCGAGCCGTCGATTCCAGCCCTAGATAATAAATAGTTGCGTGATACCTACTAATCATAATAACGATTGTGTTCTGTGAGTAGGCGTAAAATTGTATATATAAGCATATATATATAGAAGTTTATGTTATGTAGTTTATCAGCTATCCGGTTTTCGTAGCCACGGGCTTTGTATAATTTCGGATCAAACAGTGATCAGTGTGCAAAGTTGTTACGATGTATTATTATTATATATATTCCCTCTAAATAATACACTGTGACATCGATTAGCAGATATTATGTATAATATGGTTGATATCAGACAGTAAAATTACACGGAGTTGCATTAATTTTAGTTCGTTATTATTTTTAAACAATTTCTGTAGGTCCATCGTAAAGTACAAGTTATGTCTAGTAAGCATATTTTTATAGAAATCTCATTTTTACTCGATGTTA
This sequence comes from Mimoniades nurscia nurscia, assembly GCA_018246595.1. Taxonomy (NCBI): domain Eukaryota; kingdom Metazoa; phylum Arthropoda; class Insecta; order Lepidoptera; family Hesperiidae; genus Mimoniades; species Mimoniades nurscia. The sequence goes on along the minus strand of DWFO01003459.1, from coordinate 9,530 downwards.
ATCTACGCCTGTCAATTCAATTCCAATGCTTATATTCTGATTAGGTACTATTTGCTCCGACACAGTTTAGGCGCTGTTGTTTCTTTAAAAATGTGATTAGTCAATATTACCGACGTTTAGAGGTCAGCCTTTACAAAAAGCTTTTCTTCAAGTAAAACAAGTCAAACCCATAATAGGATAAATGTCAGTCATGTCTTAATTGAGTATTTGAAGGCTTTGCTATCTTTTACTCTGATTCATATAAACGATATTGTACCTGAAGCTTTACACGTAGGTAATAAGTTTATTGGAAGTTTTAAAAAAGAAAAAAGTAACATCACACCTGTAATCCCCGCAGACGTAGGCAGAGGAATGTAGAACACTCCCACGTTTCACCAGTTACTTTTAAGTCCCACGATGGAATAGGTGATGAGCCTATAGCCATATATCGGGCACATACCCATACTCGGAGTCACTACTAGAAAATCTAAATTAGAAAATTTAGTAGTGCCCGACCCCGTAATCGATCCTAGGACCTCCCGTTCGGCAGTCGCACTTGCAACCAACACGACCAACGAGGTCTAATTTATTTTCTTTCATTACCTACTGTTAATCTTCTCGCAGTGCAACAGGTCCCTTACTAAGAAAACAAGCCACATTACACGCTAGTGTGAAACAGCCTTGAATTTCGCAAATATCCATTAACAATATTTTAGCTGTTTCGGCTTCCGCACTAAACTATTCCTTTAAAAAACAAGCAAATACTGGATTACGTGTATCTAATGTTAATCAGTTACACACACAATCCATAGACAATACTAACCTTATTCTAATTTTTTTTAATACTTTTTTGTTACGCAATATGGTTTACGGAAGGTTTCAAAGTCGATATGACACATTATATTATGAGGTGTATTTTTGAGTTATTTTGAATGTCATTTTTATAATTATTATTTACAACATATTATTATATGTTTTGTATTAATGCATAATTTAGGGTACGTTCTTTAGTCAATACGGTGACGTTCTAAAAAAAACTCAAGATCAAGAGAATACCTTTAGTATACGAGTATGTATGTAGGTATAATTACTTCGTTGAGTATAGATTAATATTTTAATAGGATCGTAGTCGAAGTAAATCTTTAGTCTCTGCTATATAGAAAGCAGTTTTAACAATATATATGTAAATCAATAGTTATAATAAGTTTATAATACATTGAACTCAATTTGATCCTATGCTTCTAAATATTTAATACAATTAACGCGATTTACTTCATGCCGCGCTTTTTTTCATGATAGGTCCAACTCCTACGCGAAAATTTATTGAAATTCAGTGTCAAGTTTTAGAGAGTTCCGTAGAATCTAAATGTACATAAGTTTTATATGTTATATCAGCACGATATGAAGGCTCGGTGCAACGATGAAAAACTTATTATGCCTGCGATTACAATTGTAAATTGCGTGGCCATTAGCAACAGATAAACATGACCACGTGCGCACTAGCTACGCGGAAATTTATACAGCGTACATACTACGTTTCACATGCAGCTTGCCTCGTGTTAGTCAGTTTTGTGTTTCTTTTATGTGTTCACTCTATCATGGCAGTAACCTATTCCTTAGGACGTATACGTAACTGGTGAAGCGTGAAAGTACCACACTCCACTACCCTCCCCTTCGAGGCAATACAGGCGCGATGTTATGCTAGGTATGTACCTTATTAGCCATTATGGAGATCATCTTAGAAAACTAACATTAACTTAAAAAAGACATCGCCACTCTTTCTCTCGTTTCAATGCTAATACACGAATCTCCTGAAAATGAAGATTAGGACCGTGGTCCGCTACTTTTGGCATATATGTATACTGGTAAAGTTCATACGCCGTTGAGAATAATACGGAAGATTTGTGTTTGCATTGGTTTCCTTGCGTATTTGGTTGTGATCCTTTTCAGGTTAGCCCTTTCTCACGTGAAAGATACTTATAAAAATAAATAAAATTATGTGGGTGTTTCTTTATGGACATACACCATCATTTCATTTACTCAATTTAGTAAAAAGATCATCGAAATAATTCCACTCATAAATAAAGAAAGAAAAATGATAATATTACTCCTTTAAGTTTTAATGTAGTCTTATTACAGCTTTAAAGTTATTTGTGATTGGCAACAGGTAATTATAAGTTGAAAAGTGGGCAGTATTTATTTCTACTTTTTTACCATCTTAAGAATAGAAGAATAGGAGAATTAAAAACGAACAAACTGACATTCATCTATGTAGTGATAGCGAACACAAAAGATATAAAAGGAAGTTGTCTCTAAGCCATAGCGGGATGGTAATATGTCCGCAGAAAGAGAACCGCAGATGAATGGAATACGCAGGTGTGCGGTAATAGGACCAGGTTGCGAAACTTGTTTAATTACTAACGTCTTAGTAAGAACACCGTGTGAATATACCACGTATAGTGTTCAACCTTGTACGTGCATTTACGACAGTGATGGACGTGGAAGAAGAAGGATATACTTACTTGGCAGTTGGTACTCACTGCCTACCCAGTGAGCGACCTGGCGTGATAACATAATAATGATGACAATAATAAAATTGCAGTCCTCCCCAAATTTTTTCTTTTAAAATTAGCTGTGCCTTAAAACATTGTACCTATAGCGGTAGGCACAAGTAGACAACACAAAGAGACTTGAGGTTTAAAATACGACGCACAATGAAATTTTAATAAAATATCACAATAAAATTTAATATGTAGATATCCATGAATAAATATTTCACATCAATAAGTCGTTTTATAACAAGTACAACTAAAATTAATCTGTAGAATTTTTGTTAACATAATGCATGCAAACAAACAATCTTGGTATAGAACTACTCGCTGTATTTTATTATCTCTGAATACAAATTGCATGTTTGCATCTCATATGTGGACGTTTTCTTTCATAACCTGTTATCTTATGTTGGTCAATAAACTGATGCATAAAAGATTATAAGTTAAGGAAGAATAGTAAAATCCCTTCAGAGCACCGGTACCAACCCTTTTATTGTTCAAATGATCAATACCGATCTTCACAGAACGAGAAAGGTTAAGAACATATTCTCCAACGCCGGCAAATGCAGCTTGACTGTATAAGTCAGATTTCACATGTTCATATCACAGTAGATGGAACTGTTAGGTGTGTGTTCCTCGAGATGTTTTCTTCACTGTTAAAGCAAGTGATATTTGATAAGAATCTATCGATGCAATATTAAAACTGACACCACATAACATCTCGCCTGTACTGTGTATAGTGCATAGTATAGATGAACCTAGTGTCGTACACTGACACCAATTTGTAAGATATGTAAAATATGTAAATACTATTTGAAAATATGTAAAAGTAATTTAAATCAACATAAAATGTGTTGACAATTATTGTACAATAACAATTATAAAGTGTTGACGTTTGAAATCATTCATTTACCTGTTTTTAATTTGAGTCTCAACCCAAGAGTCACATGAACCGCCAATGAAAAGCGTATTGTTACTCATACTATGTGAATAACGACATATATTTTGCTTTACTCCGTCCAGTGCTGAACATAAGCATCTCCGACAGCATGCCGATGATTTCGCTAATAATAATAATTGTAATCTTCTCTACCTATAACGTAGTCTACCTGTAATCTGCTCTACCTGTAACCTGCTGTACCTATAACCTGCTCTACCTGTAACCTATTCTATCTGTAACCCACCTTCAAACCGATACAGTAATTTACATCTCTGTCTCGACGATTCGCCAGTGGACCACCAACGCATCGTGTAGGTACATTTTATTTTTCCGGTATCAAAACGAACGAAACCGTTTAAAAATAGCGTCCGTGTAAATTGATGCTAATTTTCATTCTAAACCGAAATAAACTTCTATTAACACGTGCGTACCTACACGCGCTCCAACAAACTGGACCACCAGCTGAACGTAGGTTCGTATTGAGCACTTTATTTTAGTAATGTTAGTTTTATTACAACCAGCGCGCACCGTTTTCGTAAACCGGGTCATTCCCAACACTCGGGGGGAGAACGGGTATGTAACCATATTGGTCTACGCTGGTCAAAGTGTTCATTGTTCGTTTATAGTGAAACTAATTGCTGCAAAGCCTCTGGTAGACGACACTCAAGCGCGGTTAACCGAGTTATATTGAAAACCGCATCAACATTGTTAAGGCCTTACCCTATCTGGACTAATTTCTATATTATAATGTGCCAGAACATTCGGACTAATATCATATACATACCTTCTTAAAATCAAACCGGAATTTGCTAAACTAGTTTTGTAATGTCAGCCCGTTTATCCAAGTTGCGTTTTTTTAATAATATAGAATATAGGTAACTTTGACGTGGCCCATAGTACCGGAGTTATTCCATATAGGCGTTGCTGGCGATCATAATCATAGTTAATAACAGTAATAATCGCAGCCTGCAAAGTTAGAAACAAAATATTCTTGAATACCAGGATACATTAAAAACCTTAATAAACACAAATTCACAAATGCAAGACACATTTAATAAAATTGTTATGGCTTTATTGCGACAAAAAGAAAACCTTAGCGTGGGAACTAGGGTCATTAAAATCAATGTAGTTTTCGACAAAAACGATGCGTTCCAATAGCAACCATTGTTACAACTTGGTTTAAAAGATTAAAAACTATTAAACTACCACAAGTCGTTATGTCCTTGCGCTTATCATGAGAACCTTATCAATTCTAGCAACTCCAGTCGCGCCGGTCTTGCAGATAAGCCTGAACGCGGTATACTTTGACTAAACAGGATTTATCAGGTAAGTTTTAAATAACCTCGATTTCACGAGTAGCTGGATTAGTGGAATTTAAACCTTAAAGAACATTTTTGAATTTAAAAAAAGTTGCACTGTAACTATTGCATACATCCGTTAATTAAGATATTTAAATTCAGCGATACATAAAACGAAACTATAATATATTTACTCATAGACATGTGGAATTCTATATGATATTTTGTACAGTGTGAAGTCTATCGTAGGCAGTAAGTGCCTATAACATTAAATCCTCATCATACTCGGGAGATAGTGGCTAATTACTATTTTGAGTATTTTGACTCCAAAGATTTTAAACAATAAATGCCTGTGTTAAGGGATCCCGCTTTTCCATAAAATACCTTCGTCCAGTTATTTTATGACTAATACTTGTAATAAACCGTTTAATAAATATGTGTAGTTGTCAGTACCATTATCATCAGGCTATTGCAATCCACTCCTGGACATAGGCGTCCCTGGAGTGTTATGACCAATAATCTCTACGCTGGGCATGTGGCTTGGGGATCGCAGAGGACAGCTTCTTGCGCTGCCTACACTGCTGCCCATAGGCGGCCAAGGCATGTAGCTGTGCCTTGGCAGACCGCGCCACACCACCAATATAACAATGATAAGCATAACAATTTCAATATAATAATTCACACAACTGGCACTCTACATACCACATCGCCATCTTGGGGCCAAAAATGAAAAAAGGCATGCTTTGATGGCTCGGGCATGTGGTAAGGTTAGCAAATGACATAATGACCAAACATGTATATAGTGAATGTAGAGGTACCGAGGGAGTCAAATCTTGACATAATAGAAATAAAACTGGCTTATTTCCACAAATATTAGTTCTACATGAGAAGTGAACCTACAATTTCTTACGCGGCATTCAAATTCGATTACCACCCTAAAAATATTATGACAAATGCAATAGTAATGACGACTCCTGATAAAAACATAATGGCCTACGTATGACTACGTATCAATATATTGGACATATAAGGAAAATAATAACATCCATAATATATGTAGAGGTAGGTATGGATGTACAAAACTCGTGGCTGTTGTTCGTGCACTGCCTCACGTAGGCTCCATTCAATGTATGCGGCTTTCCACAAGTCATTGGGGGGATAATCCAGGGGAAATCATCTGATGCAAAAATATTTGACGTATTAATACATATTTATTGTTATAATGTCCACTAATTGTCTTTTTTTGTTTATTGATATATTGTTTTTGATTCTTACGAGAAGATAATATTTTAAAGACATTGTGTAAGTAACAAGCTACCAGCCATATCAACGATTCATCTCTAAAAGGAATTACAATTTGGTGTTCTATTCCATAGTGGCATATAAACATAACTGGTGAAACGTGGAAGTGCTACACTCCTATGCCTACCTCGGGGAAATACAGGATACTGGATATAGGGTTCCTCTAATAATCCCCATAGGTCCCTGTTCCTGGTCGCTTTTAAGAGTATACTATCTACTTGCTTCTGTGGAACACTACACTAATCATATACATACTTAAAATAGATAAATATCAAACGGATATCGATATTTGCATGCGAATAAAATGACTTCGCATACAGTTAACACACGTGATATTGTAACAATTTGTCAATGAACGGCTATGTGCCGGCCACGTCGACTGCGCTCTGGGAAAGTGACTCATACTACGCGCAGGTGCCCGCCGAGGGAACTACGACGCTCTATTTTCTTTTATACCGTAGTAAAGAACATTGGTTTATATTCTCGCTCCAACGAAACCGTATGAACAATAAAATATGTCCCGAACATAAAAAGTACTACGTAATACATTCCCACAATTCATTTGGACTCATTGAACAATCAATATATATACGTATAATGAAAATGATATTTAACATAGTAGGTATACCTATTTCTTGACAAATCATGGTTATAATATAGATTAGAAAGTAATAGTAAGAATATAAGTGGACAGATCTAACTTACTTCTCGAGCGTGAGAATGCGTCCCTAAAGTTCTATTCGAAATCGAATTCAGACGTCAATGAACGTCAGCGTCCACGTGTGCCTGCAGTCTGCCCGTTTGCTTTTATCTCCATATGAACGAAAATAATAATCTACATATTAACTGGAAGTAGAAAAAAAGTCATACTTCCTGCTTACAAACACAGTGTTTGCGAGGTATGACTAATCTTCTTAGAAATCTTAGAGAATTGACTATTAAACTGTCTGCTAGACCACACTGCCCTACGCACGCCTGGTCGGATAACAATCACGTCATCTTATATTTATGTAACTAAAACATAATATCTCGAATTGTGCATATTCTTAACCAACTACGCTACCATTGTGTCTAAGAAATCAGTAGGGTCAGCCAAGATGCCAATGACCAACTGCAGGATAGCAGCCAAGCTATGTACCAAGAATAATTCCAATTCCTATTACTGGGTAGTTGACTGCTGACAACAATTTTTAACATATCTACTAACATAATACTTAATCCTTTAATAATCCCTAACTTTAATCTTCGATAATGGTTGATATTCTTTAAACTGACAAAGTATTTTCTAATACATAGTGTACTTAAAAATCTATCTATAGATATATTTATTAAATGTCTTCAATATATCATTAGACTATGGTCTTAATCCTTTTCGTTTTGGCAGGAGACGCGTGTCGAATAGCGGAATTTAAACAAAAATATTTTTATGAAGATAGTTTATAATAGTTAGAATCGGGTACTAGTCGATTTTTTTAGTTTACATTTTCTAGTAGCGGCTCGGAATCTGGATATGTGCCCGGTGTATGGCAATATGCTCATCACCTACCCCATTATGGAACGTAAACCTAACTAGTGAAACGTGGGAGTGTACTACACTGCTCTGCCTATCTCTTCGGGTATTACAGGCGTGATGTTACGTTATAAAACTTCTTTTATTTCATGTACAGAAAAATTAAATAATCTTTAACATTTACGATAAACTATTTAGCACCTTTGTAACTATAGTTTCGTCGATGTCTCATGCCCCGCACCAATCCAAATTGATTCTGAATTCCAAAGTTCTACGTTCCACAGTAGAATACACTAAGATTAGAACGCTAATCGTATGATTAATGTATAAACATACTTACAAAAATGCTATTTCTACTCACTCATTAAAATATAGTATCTATGACAATTGTAGTGATTGCCTCGATGGCCCAGTGATTGCAAGCACTACTGAGCAAGAGATCTTGATTCAATTCCCAGGTATGACAAGTGTTATTCGGTTTTTCTAGCTGGAAATTCCCATTCGCAGCTCGAAGTCGCGATTTGTGCTCGATGTATTTCAATAGACTCATCTGCTGTTCTATTTCCAAAATAAAAAGAAAAGCTCTCCCCTGCCTACCCTTTCGGAGAAAAACAGATATGATATTATGTTATGTTTTATCAAAATTAAAGCGCAACTATTAGCATAAATAAAATATGCATTAAATAATGTGATTACAATAGCCTCCAAGTGTTGCCCTTCGCTTTTATTATTCAATCTAAGTTTCATTCGTGGGCGTGCGGTACGAAGTATTAGCGAAATTTCTTCCTGCTCACGACACACGCCGCTACCCAGGCGTAGAAGGTTATCTACCTTGTAATCAAACGCTGTGCCACTTTCAAATTTAATGTCAAGAATCTTACTATAACGTATATTCTTTGGTCGTTTTTATTCCCACTTCTGTTCTATAGAGTAGCTAAGATTGATTAAGTCACGTGTAAGTTTAGAATTATGTTCTTGGATGATAAAATCATATCCAGCATAGGTGTTGGAAGGATATAACTTTACAGTTTTATATTACACCAAACCTTTTAATGTCCCACTGTTGGACAGGCGTCTCATTCCAGACCATTCGTGGTAAGACCATAGTCCACCACGTTGACCAGCAATTGCTAGACAGCCTTTACAAATCTTACATATCATTATTGAGATCATTAATTTGTGTAGGTTTCCTCAAGAAGTTTTATTTTACGATTGCAACAAATGTCAGTCAGCCTTAAAAACCCATGTAATTTGTCACTTCCAATTTACACATACGTATTAAGATTTAGACATCAAAACCTTTGAAGCAGAAGACTGTAATGTAAATAACAAGACGGGAACTTACTTTTAAATACTCAGTTAAAACTACATATTAGTGCCCACGTCTCGAAAGTGAGTTGACAGGTCTGCCCGTCTGCAGGTTACTAAAGCCGTTATTCTAATTCTACACTTGTAAGGTATTGTGAACGCGAAACCGTTCTAAATTGACATAGGTATATGCAACCAAAGATGGCCTCTGCTCTGAATACGTAATTTTATACATATTATTTTCAAAACTCACTGTTCCAAGAACGAGTTTGTCGTCAATCATATTCGATCAATAGGTACCTATAAATTCATAGCGATCGGAATTCTCTGAACATTCATTAGACGATAATAGGTACATACTAGGACAAATTATCGAAGCCATACTCTGTTTTATTACTTACACAACAATTGCTGGTGCCATTGTTCTTGTTCTATTAAAAAGGCAGCATTTAAAAAGCGTAACATCACGCCTGTAATACCGGAAGAGGAGGACAGAGGATTGTAGTATAAGTACTTCCACGTTTCATCAATGACGTTTACATGAAATTATACCAGAGGAGTAACTTTCACGCCTGTAATCCCCGAAGAGGTAGGCAGAGGAATGTAGAACATTCCCATGTTTCACCAGTTACTTTTAAGTC
>DWFO01003458.1:0-12290 GCA_018246595.1 Mimoniades nurscia nurscia | reverse complement strand
AAAGCGGAGGACCGAGTAAAGTGGCACGCTCTAGGGGAGGCCTATGTTCAGCAGTGGACAGCTGTGGGCTGGTGATGTTGATGATGATATAAAGCTATGAATGTACAGCTGTATTTATTTTACTAGTCAATTAATAACGAAGATAAATTGTTTACATTTAATCTAATAAAGAAATTACGACGAACACGTTCAACAATGTTTACGAGCCGTATTGCGGTTTGGTTGATCCACTGTCACATAAAAATAAGCAAAACGATTCTAAAGAAATTTCGTGTAGTGACATCTTAATCAGCGAATAAATGGCAAATTTGCATTGTAAAATGCTATATTTCCCGAACATCTAGTGTTAGTAGAAGTATAATCAAACTTCGGTTTAAATTTCAGGTTGTATTCTTGCGGAACTGCACACGGGCTATCCGCTGTTCCCAGGCGAGAACGAGGCTGAGCAGCTGGCGTGCATTATGGAGCTGCTGGGCCCGCCGCCGCCGGACTTGCTCCTGCATGCTACACGGAAAAGGCTGTTCTTTGGTGGGAACTAATCTCACATAAAACAGTCCATCACCATCAGCCTATTGGAGTCCACTACTGTACAAAAGCCTCTCCTGCGCCCACAATCCCCACTCTGGGCTTGCGGGTTGGAGATCGGAGAGCATAGATTGTCGCATCGCCTTCGCTGCTGCCCATAGGAGCGTACAGGGCATGTAGCTGTGGCTAGGCACACCGCCCGCGCATGATTTAGTCGGCTCTTACAACACCCTGTATCCCGGCACGGGGTCGTAGAATGTTTTCTAATAAATAGATGTATATAAAGCAGTTCGTTTGACCAAAATTGCTTTAATCATTGTAGTCCTTATTTAGCTAAAGTAATTGATCGATAACTGGTATATAGATCCTATATGGTTAAACCAAAGATACGAAGATGATATATACATGAAATATGTTTATAGATAAATTAAGAGGTGCTGCTTTTATATTTTTGGAAAATATATCGTTAACATGTTCTTAAAAACGAACTCAATGGTAAAATATAATGAGTTTAACTTTTCAACAATTACATTCGTGGTTCTGCCAAAAAAATATTTCTATTTTCATACGATTTCTACTACAGTAATCTCATGATAATATTCTTCAACTCTTGGATATTATCGAAGTTGTTGTTAATAATATTCCATCACTTGGTGTAATCAAATAAAAATAATAATAAATATAATTTATTGACAGAAACAAAATACACAATATACAATAACAATCACAGAAAGACACATGGGAAGAAACTTTAATTGGTAAAGGGGCACAGCTCAGCTTTGCTACCGCGGAATTTAGATCCCGGCAGCGCTGGTTTTCAGTTGTGACCTACTCCCTGAGTTGTAAGATGGGATATTATTATGATAACAATAGTTACGACGTGTTTCACTAATTGGAAAATATACTGAGTAAAGTACGTTAAAAAAAGTATTTACTCTTCGAATTAATATTGATTACAAGACTTCATTCGCAGATTCAAAAGGCTCGCCCAGGACCGTAACCAACTCGAAGGGGCGGAAGCGACGCCCCGGTTCACGTAGTCTGGCCACAGCCCTAAGAACAGATGACCCTGCTTTTCTCCATTTCCTGCACCGATGTTTAGAGTGAGTACCGAGACACTTTGTACCTGACATGACTGAAACATGACCGATAGTAGTAGCATCAAATCACTGTTAAAATCTGGTCATTAGGATATAAAGATGTCCGTCCTTATTCGAATCTTAAATCCTTAGATCCTATGTATAATCGGAATCTTGTCATAAAGGAATATCTATGTCGAGTATTACTTTATCATTTGCGGCGTGTAAAAGGTCACAAGATTGTCACTTTCCACCCGTTCGCCGTAGTTAAAGGTGTGAACTAGACGCGCGTGGAGTACTCTAGAGTTTGCGTAACCATGAGAAGTGTACTAGCGTGCATTAGGTAACATCTCGTATTACAAGCTGCTCTGTGTGTGTGAGTAGAACGTTACTCTTCTCAGTGACGTTATGCTATGGATTAATCGGACCAATGAGCGAGTGTCACATGTCAGATGTCGATCTGTCAGGGTCCTTGTTTGCATTGTTGTTTTAATCCGCGATTGTGGATTATAAACTTCTGATATACCACAGAAAATATCTGACACATGTTGGATTTTTTTTCTGGTTTAAGTAGTCATATCTAAGTTTCAGTATATGCTTCCTTAGATAATCAATATGCGACTATGTACATATATTGTCCAGTGGCTGTTGACCTTCTCTGTTGTGTTTGACGCTGTAGAGTTACTCGCAATTCGCGCCCAGCAGTAATATTTGCATGATTATTTATATCTGTGGATGTAAAATGAACTATGTCTGTGTTTAGATTTATGTTCATCAGTTGTCTGCTTATCATATACTACGGTACTCCTAGAATATGGTGAGAAAGACGCGTGTAAAGTGTTAAGTGTCAATATTATTATTACTTTACGAGACAAGAACTATTGTACATAAGCGTATTAATACCACTGATATATACTGCTTCCGTAACACATTACTATGGATAACCTTTGTTATACATGTCAGCATGCTTATAGCAAGTGGATACATTGCAAAGTTTGTGGACTTAGTTGGCATGTCTCATTTTTCATCGAAAAGAGCAACTCATTCTCACATCATCCAACGCAATACCTATTGTTTATATATCATTACACATGCACATGCCGCCAAGCACACAGTAAACGTATGGTGACATTGCGAATTTTTGCATCTCTTATGACACACAAATCGACTGCAGTAGGCCAATGGATTTCTATTTTTATATAACATACAAAATTTCATAGTGATAATTACTTTTGTAGAAAGTCTACAACCTTAATTTGAGTTTTATGATGTTTCCCGACTCTTCGATATTTAAATGATAGCTAAATAGCATTCATATTGCATAGAAATGTCTTTGTTAAGTGTATTTTTGTAACAGGGGTTTCTTGACGCTTTCTTATATAATACCTGAGTAATATATAAATATTAATAAAATATTATGGTTACAAGTGAATCAATTTAAGTATTGAACGTAGATCTATGCTCTTGTTGAAGTACTTAAAAGAGATATGAAACTGTATTAATAATAAATGTAATATATTCTATAGTATATGTAGATTTTATAATTTAATATATAGAGATATGAAACTGTATTAATAATAAATTCAAATTGGAATTCAAAACACTTAAAACATTTTATATGAGGATGTAGTCACTAAACTTCTGTAGTTACAGCCCTACTAACAGTAATGCAAGATTCACACTAGGCATATGTCATCTTTCGTGTGATCTTTCGTACTGAATATATTGTGTGTAACTACACCTTTTACAATTACGTATATAATGGAATATACAAAGAATTCATTTACGAAATGGAATGAAAATAAAAATAAAAAAGCAAAGTTTATGACGCAATCGCAAACGGAAATCGACACCTAGAAAAATTAACAAGGCACACCTCTTAGAATATAATTATGTCTAAACTGCCATTACATGCTGTGTGTTAATAATACAAGCGTAAATAAATAAAGCAATATTTAATAATTAATAATTCTTATTAAATATTAATCCTCGGAGTTTTCGTGACACATCCAAAAGGAATGTCTATATTATATGCATTCTATGGTTTTTACTTGTCCATTGAATTATTATCTCACTGTCGTTAATATTGGGTGAACGACCCTATGACTTAACGTCCAGATGAATGCGTAAATGCAAAGAAGACATAGATTAAAATTTTTATATTTGTTTATGATTTTACTAATGTGTCTTTTGATTGTAGATATTTTTAGTGTCAAATTATGTTATGCAATTACATCTTTAGATTTTGTTATGGTGACTTGTAAAATCGTAAACATAATAATTGTTAGTTTACAAAATGCTTGTTGATCCTACAAGAATACGGCCTCGTTTGTAAAGTGATTGCAAGCAAGCCTATTGAGTGAGACGTCTCGGGCTCGTTCCCCGGGTCGACTACCTACAATTGGCTATTTCGTTGTAGTAGCTCGGTATCTAGATTTGTGTTCGATGTATGTTAAGATACATTTTAATTATTCTCTTCTAGTATGTCATAATTGAAAAATCCAGTTATTAGAACGTAGCGTCACACTTGCAATCTCCGAAGAGATTGGCAGAGGAGTGTAATACAGACCCATGTCGCACCAGTTACGTTTACGTCTCACCATGAAATAGGTTGTATGCCTATTGCCATACACCGGGTACATATCCAGACAGAACTACTACTAGAAAATCTAGAATAGAAAAGTACCGTTCACATCGAATTTAAATTCACATTCAAATCTTTCATTTCAACATAAAATATAATGATCAGTAAACGTAAATGATGAACACCATAAGACGAAGAAAAATGTCTTGACTCTCTCTATGATAAATAATCATTTAATAGTTATGCTAGAACATAACAATAAAAAGATTATCATAGAAAGTATCGAGATATGAAATTACCTATAATTTAAATCAATTTTACTACTTTGGCATAGCAAGCTATGAGTTATTGCAAAGCAAAAGTAACAATAAAAAACAATACTTTTGCCACGTAACTATAGATCAATGTAATTTTTATTAGAATAATATTCACATAAAAACAAATTTAATTATTAGTTTAACCTATCTGAGTTGTTCTAATGGACTCTCGACGATCGCTGCGACTTCACCGCGTTCGGATACACACGAAGGATTCCGTGTACATTTGAAATGAAAAAAATTCTCCGATAAACATACATACGTCACTTGAGCCGTTACATAATTAAATCGTGGAGATATTCGTAGCAGTAAAATAGGTTACTCCAGTTAACATTTAAGTGAAAATATTATTTTAAAGATAGTTAAATTCGTTCAGTACCTATTGAATGCGAGCGTTTAAGAATTCGATTCGCTTGCGTCCACGTTCATCACGTTATTAAATACACGCGATGTTCGGTACGAATCGAATACTAAGAGTTATTTATAGTAATATTATATAGGAAAAAGTAATTAAATGTGTATGCCTCCTACGATTTCAAAACCATTTAATCGAATCTCTTGATTTTATTTAAATCTCTTGGGAGTGTTCTACATTCCTCTGCCTACCTCTTCGGGGATTACAGGCGTGATATTATCTTTTTTACTCTTGATTTTTGATGTAAAGATTGCATAAAAATTGGTAAGAAACACAGGCTATGTAGAATATCATTTAAATCGTTGTCTAAATAAAGGAAGTAAGGGGAAGATTACATACGAGTAGGTGTACTATTGTGTATATTTAGAAAGTAAAATAGTGTATTTTCTAAATGAAATTTGCTAAGTCCGTGAGGATAAAGTAAATTTTATACTCGGTGGTCTCTGGCCACCCTATGCGGCACCTGGCTCAATGTCGCAGTAATAGTAATCATTGTACAAGTATTATTAATAACTTCACTTAGAATCGCGTGTAACAAATTGTAATCTGAGTGAAAATATTCGCCTATCTAGATTTAAGTTGAATTTGTTAATTTAATTGCATTTTAAACGCTTTTTGTTTTGACGAGTTACACAAATATACATGTGCGGTACTACTTGATATGTATCTTGTACTTGCATGTAATATATTACGTATTACAAAGAGATAAAGTCTAAAATGAAAATTGTATTCTTGGAAAAGTAAATGTATATAAATAATTGTCTGAACTATTCCTGGAAGCGATGAGAGAGTAACGAAATGTTTACAATATCACAAGAGGTGAAACGATCAGACTATCCTCAGAGTACACTACTCTCTCATAATTTATTGATGTATGTCCTTAAATTGTGTAACCGCTTAAATCGTATAATATTCTTTCGACACCACTTCAAACAACCAAGAAAGACCTCAGATAGGTCCGAAACTAGTCCAGCTATGCCGAAAAATATACCTACACATAAGTTAATCCGGCAAATAATTTAATTATGTATATGGAAACTCTGCAATTTTTAATAGAAAAACTTATGAATGACACTATTAGATTCTGTCTATAGTCCTCTTCGTCATCTAAGCGTCACTGTTCTCGAACGCATGCATGCGATTCTTACTTAAGAATAAAAAGCTTATAACAATGACAAGGCCAATTCGAATTTCGTATAGATTGTTGTATGGAATAGAGAAAGATATAATAATATGTAGGTATGATATGTCTTTATCTCTCAAGGAATGGTTTCACTCTTGTATTTTGTTAAAGTGTATGCTGAAAATATGCCATGTGTTTTCATCTAGTTTGATAGTTGAGCTAATCTATTGAAAAACACATCGAACATGTTTATAATAAACTAAGAACGGATACGTTTTGCTTATTGCTGATAGCAGATTTACAACTTAATTAACATAAATAAAATACGTTTTATTTTAGTTACGATTGATTGGTTATTCGAGAGCACCAGGAATCGAAGTGGAGAATTTAAGCGTTTGATAGATAGGTATATTTATGCGAATTAATGTTGATCGCTAATCGCTTAACTTTTACACTGTGACAAAACAGCTTCCGTGAATATAGCCAGAACAACATGACTTTCTATTCAAGTTCACACATTTTTGTATCGTCTTGTGGGATCGTCGAAAAGGAAGGTTGGAGTATTGTTACGCAAGCATCAATGACCGGGGAACGAGTGGAATGTAATGGACGTAAAAAGTTTAATGAGCTATTTTAGTTCTGTAATTGGGTCTCACTATTAATTAATTACTGCGTGGAAATGTATAGGTACGTATAATTGATTCCTTTGCCATGTTTCGTATAATGAACACTGCTATTTCAAAACCTAGCGTGATGCGCCCATAAAATTACCCAAATCTTGCAATATTGGAATTGTAAACTATATTTATCATACACCAATATCACATCGATATGCAATATGTTTGCTTACAATAACACATGATCCATTGCTGTTTTGCATCTTATGATATAAATGTAATATGAAATTGACTACCAATGTATACTCAATATAAAATTTTTGATAACGATATATTTTTACCGGTACATCCACAATGGAAGTCATTATAATAAATTGCTAGGTAGGGTAGTCTAATATTATTTACGCTTATTACATTGCGAAGTGTTGGATTATTTCATGTGGCTCATTGCTTTGAGGAGATTCACACTCTAACCTGCAAGTATTCTGATAATGAATTTTAGTTGACATCAGCCGGCTAATTTCACAAGACAATATTAAGTGTTCTATTCGTAAAAGTGTACATCTTTTACTATGTCAAATTTTTAAAATATGTTCTTTATCTCTCAAGGGATAATTTTTGGGTAAACATTTATCTTATTAAAAAAAAAGAAAAAAAAGTAACTTCACGCCTGTAATCCCCGAAGAGGTAGGCAGAGGAATGTAAAACATTCCCATTTATCACATTACATTTATCTTATTCTGGCCAGATATTTGACAAGTCCGTATCGGCTAGCTAATTGAACGATCAACTTATTGAGAAGCAATTAACAGGAGTGTCTTAGCTACACGCAAGTGATGGGATTGTGTGTTAATACATATTATCTCAATAACGCACATTTACCTATTCCGGATAACGTAACTGTTATCACGTCACGACTAAGTATCGTTTACACGGTAAGTCCTCGCATTCGCTACACACTCTCGCACGCCCGTGTTGACCCGCGACCGCGAGAGTGGTGAAAGCGCGGTAGGGCTCCCGCTAGGGTTGTCGCGTCGTGGTATATAACACAGTAATATCTTGAATTCTCGTATTCTGATTCGAAAACTGTACTACGGCGATATTTTTGTAAAGCTGGTTCAAAATTTATTCTATAATGTAGGTACACGATTTCTTCCATTGAGAATTTTAATTGCATCTTAGGTATCGAATAAGCTTATTGAGGAACTTATGATCCGGTTATTAGATTCCGGGATATGTTTCCTTTCGCTATAATTAAAACCATAAATTGTTGATTTATTTATGCCCTTGTCTTTCATTCGTTCATTTATTCATGTAACATCAGCTCGGGATGTGTCTCATATCAAACGAAAATCACAAGGATATAGATGAAAAAATCACTCAGTTTGTCTTATACAATCTTTCCTAGCCTGGTAGCTTGTAAGAACTGATCTATTGACTATAATCAGTACTCCAAAATATATACTACCCACAGGTAGGTAAAATTCTGTGCTACGTAGAAATATATAAAACTAAGCTAAAAACAACCTTTTTGTATAATAAGCTAGAGTGTGAGCCAGATTCGGAACTGAGGACTACTGGAGTGCAGTCAAATTCAGAATAGAGAATCGCAGTTTTAAGTCTATAATCAGTTGAGTTGGGAGTGTGTCTTTCGAGTTAAACCTGAAGAAATACGGTGACGTGTGCGTGTGATGAGCTGTTGATAATCGTGCGTTGGTTGAGTGGCGGTGAGGGAACTGCGATCAATTCGTTAGTAACTACGATCGTTTGCTCTGTAACGGTTATATGCGTTGTACAT
The DNA here is from genome assembly GCA_018246595.1 of Mimoniades nurscia nurscia. Taxonomy (NCBI): domain Eukaryota; kingdom Metazoa; phylum Arthropoda; class Insecta; order Lepidoptera; family Hesperiidae; genus Mimoniades; species Mimoniades nurscia. Next base: position 3,832 of record DWFO01003458.1, on the reverse strand, counting down.
AGAAAATACACATGTGAAATATTTGTAACACTTTTCTACACCTAATCATGAGGCAAGGAAAACACGTTCAATTTCTCTTGCCATTGTAAACTAATATTTTTCTTCTAACTTTCGGCAGTCTATTACTTTTTGGGGATTAGTAGAAAATATTTTTCGATTCGGGTTTATTGATCTATATCAAATGTATCGTTTTACAATAACATTCTCATAATAGTTTTATTTCTGCATTACAATGGACATAAATGTTCATATCTTCCACATTACGATTACAAATGTCCGAAACCCGTGTATGAAGAGAGAGTGATGTGTGAAGAAGTGGCATGTCAGAATTGAGACACTTGGCACTCGGTGTTCTTTGCCTACCCCGTAAGGGACCGGGGATGAAGGTGCAATGTTAATAACAGATTGCATTTCAAATGACGTGTCGACCTCTTGTCAACTGAAGCTACACAATTGCATGAATAATAAATACCCATTTTGGAATTAAGGTGCACAAAATAAATTATAATTTATGTTTGCGTTTTCACCAAGACGCGTACGTAACGTGTTCGTATCTTATCATCCGTTTCGATCGGGTCTTGAGGCATTTCTATAACACAGCTGGATCTATGGCGCTTACGTCACATAACCTTTCACTGGGTACGTAGGTCCGCGCATCGCGAGAAATTAGTGTTGGCTATAACTTGTGGGAATGGAATTTGGTGTACAATGGGTACGTATCGTACATTGGAAATTGAAAATGAGACTTAGTAGAGATAAGGTAGAGAGAAGTTTCTGTTATGTTCAATTGTTAGCTACGTTTGACAGTTGTTGTAAGCCATCAATAATACTAGAGTGACCCACCATGGTGGTTTTAGTCGGTAAGAGTCCGACATAACCCAGCGTGCTTCTCCGAGTTGCGGGTATCCATGAAGAGTCATGAGAAATTCCTGTTACAATTTCTAATAGTGGCTCGGAGTCTGGATTTACGCCCGGTATATGGCAATGACGGCATATAAGCAGTGATAAGGAGACCGGGTTCAAATCCTAGCGCGCACCTCTTAAAAATGTTCGTTTTAAGTATAAACATCACTTTCTATTACGGTGAAGAAAAATATCGTGAGGAAATCTGCACAGCTTAGAGTTCCACATAAAATAATGTTCTCTTGGTGTGTGAAGTTTGCCAACCTGCACTTGGCCAACGCTCCCATTCTGAGAGGAGACCCATGTTCCAACAGTGAAACAATAAAAGGGTCGAGAAAAAAAAATATGGCAATGCTATGGCTATTCCTTAATGGCCATTCCTTAGAGGGACGTAAAAAGTAAATAAGAGTGTACCGCACTCCTCTACCTACCTCTTCGTGGATTACAGGCGTGATGTTACGTTTTAAGATTAGTGTGTAATATTCCAAAGTTTGAATAAAATTGAATAATTACGTTCACATAAAAAAATTTCAATCATGAGAAGCCATTAAATTCAATCATCACAGATGATCACGACGGTTGTATAACTGTTTTGGGCATGTGTCGCGGACCACATGTCTGAGTGTGGGAAATGTTTCTAAAGCATATATAGATATTGCAATTAAGAATTCGTCTTTGAGGTTAGTCTTTTCATTGAGTTGTTTTTGACGTTAAAATCGCAATTCGTGTATCATTCAGTCGATATGTTAACTCCGTCTGTCTGTCTGTGTTTTTAATAATAGTGCAATGATGGTATCGGAATAGTAACATCCAGTGCTAAAGCAGCCGCTATCAACAACTGGTATAAATTTCATTTACGTACCATGGAAAATATGAGAGTAATATTATTCGTTGGTCTCTCCCTACCCCGTAATTGTTCTGACCTGATAATGAATGTACATATATATATATATAAAATATTGTGACATAAAGTGTTGTCTATTTTAAATACGTACTGTTATAATGTTTATGAATTATTCCATTAGATTAAAACAATAAACGTAACATCACGCATGTAATCCTCGGAGAATATAAAAATAATAAAGAAATCAAAAATTCTATTACAATAATTGAAATGTTTCAGTATGTAGAACGCAGTCCAAATTTTAATCGACGTCCTTCGGTAGTGTAGTCAAGAGATTGGCAATATTTCCTCTTTACAATATCCAACTGCATATATAGCTAAAGACTCTAAGTTAAACTTTTAAATAATTTATATTTTTAATAAACTCTGCTTATACGTTTGCTGTACGAGTGTACGACAGCAGAATGCTATTATATATAATGTCAACGCCGAGAAGTGCAAAGTACGCGCTGGGTAATCTATGATTAAAGATGTCTATGATTCGGTGTTATCGTGTCTCTGGTTTCTTCCTTACGTATTTAAGGCGTGGTCAGTATTAAAAGTAAATAACAGTAATAGTCACGTGGCTATCACCAATTTTAAATTTTGTTTTGAACATATTTGTGATCAAATATTCGATCAAATTTTCATAATTCAAAAACATATAATATAATATGCGTATAATTACGTCACAAATTCATTATGTTTATATCCGGACGAGTGTAGAAAAGAAATTTTAACACTGACATAACACTAATTATACTAAATGTATAATATTTAATGAAAATTCATGCTCGAGTGAAAACATTATAAGGCGCGATCTCGCCAAGTTACATAACAAGACGTCAAATAGAGTCGTTCACTTCGGATTCACATAAGTATGTGTGATTATGACATTAATTAAATATTTATTATTTTAATTTGACTTATTAGTATTGAAAAAATATTAAATGTGATGAATTAAGCATAACATTTTTTTGCATAAGTTATAAAATGACGTCGTGAGAGTCATATTTAAAATCATTAGATATACATAATCTTTTTTAGGTCATTAACTCGACCATACTTGTACCATATGTGTGTCACTCCATATATGTAATTCTCGTTGATCGATGTATGTGTAATTCATTCAGCATCTCAATATGGAGAGATTTACTCCGATTATTGAATATAATCATGACCAAATTCTAATTCAAAACAGCCCTCAATAAAGACGGATGGCAAACTCAACTTTGAAGTTTTTCAGACGTCAAAAGCAATCGAGGCTACAACTGTAACTTTATTTCGTATTTTCTGCTTTTATTAAGTAAAGCATTTAACTAAAATGGAATTGATTTCTAGAGTGTTTTTATTTTTTATTAAATTTATATAATATTATTTTTTATTTCGTTTTAATTATTTATTTGTTTGCTTGTATTAACTTTACGTTCACCGATAAAACATGGGTGTGTACTACATTCCTCTGCCCACCTCTTCGGGTATTTCAGGCGTGATTTTACTTATTATTATTATTACGCTTATTATATTAAGTCTGTTTTTAACTATCAAAAATAGGTAACAGTGTCTCTGAATACTTGACTTATTTACTCCGACCAGTCAATAAAAGCAAATAATAAAATGTATTAAATTAGTTTTAACAATACGGCTATGAATACTTCATAATAACAGGTTCATAATAATCGGATAATAGGTACGTGTATTCTGTTATTTGGATAGTAATGAGTATATAATATAATAAACACTTATTCGTGCCAACCCTACGCTAATTAAGGTAGTGGGACTAGTAGTTTCACCTTGATCCACTGCTAGTTGGAGCCACTGGTCGTTTTAGTATCACTCATGCAAGCCCATTGGCCCTAATCATTTATTTTATATACCTATACGTTTTAATTAAAAGTGATTAAGTTGTAATTAAGTGTGATATTAATGACCACAAGTTATAACAATAGTTTAAGACCAACTAGTGCCAACTGCCTGGTTGGTCGTGTTGGTTGCGAGTGCGACTGCCGAACGGGAGGTCCTGGGTTCGATTCCCGGGTCGGACAC
>DWFO01003457.1:0-12291 GCA_018246595.1 Mimoniades nurscia nurscia | reverse complement strand
CTTACCTGTAACCTAAAAATGCTCTCCCCGATCCTTGGACCGAACTCGGAACCTTTTGATCGACAGTCGCGTTCCAAAACCACTCGATCAGCGAGGCAGATGAAGAGTAAAAATAATTATAAAAAATACATTTATTTCATCAAATCGATTGTACGAGTATTTCTATTATAAACGTTCTTAATTGTTTATTGACCTTAAGTACCTATTCATACATACTGTTTGTCAAACTGTATGTCAGACGTCAAATGACAGGCTCGTGGCAGTTGGGACGCGATCAAAACAATTGCATCCAACCTGCAAACCGACTGCACATCGTTGTTATATCCGTAAACGTGGCAACTGCACAGCGACTGCGAACATACTGCAAAGTCGCTTTGCAGTTTCTATGCAGTAACATCAATCCTACAAATACTGCATTCAAACTACAGTAATAAAATTAGCATGTGTTCGCGTGTTCTCACTAAAAGAAATGATGACTTGTTACGTATACATGTTATTTAATGTTCCAGACCCAGTTAGCGGAGGCCCGAGACATCAAGTTCACTCAGACCTTAACCGAACCCTTGGCAATTGGAGCGCACATTGTATGCACGGGCACACCCAGCGACGACCTACCATGGTATGCGACAATTGTCTTAATCTTGGAGTAGCATCGTCAGGCTTAAGACCATAGTCTGCCACGCTGTCCAAGTACGGTTTAGCAGCTTTCACACGTCTTAAAGGCCAAATTTTTTCGTATCTTGGCATTATTACGTTCATGCTGTCATTAAGCTGTGAATATTCGCTTAAAAATGTTTGCACAGTCAGTTAGACTGTCTTATTACCGACTGTAGTAATAAGATTGTATCGATAGGACTGGTAGTAGCATGTCAATGTATTGAGTATAAATTAGTGTATTCATCGTTAGCGGTAGTTAGTATCGATCATATTCCGAGGTAACGCACGCGGCGCCGCACTTGAAAGTCGAAAATATCGATATGAAATCACAGATCGAAACACAAACGGTACATATGTACGTACTTACATATTTCCTATAGCGGTAGGCACAGGCTAAGCATTTTCTGAAAAATATTTTTCGCTATTTGTAAATTCGTTGAAATTACAATGCATATATTTGTTGTATTTTATCCAACAAATGATAATTGTTTCATGGTGTTAATCTGAGCTTAAATCCTACTACAATTGGCATCCTGATAGCGACCTCTACGATGTAAACATACCTGTGCAGATGTATCTTAATATTATAAATGAATGACTTAATTGGGCACGTTCTTTATTTCAACATGATGCGAGCGATGGTTTTTTTATCTGCCCACTCGCACTTGGCTGGCGCGGAAGACGACGGGTTTAACCCTTCTGATTCTGAGAACGATGAAACTGTTGACATTGATGGCTTTTTATACATACTAATAGTCTACGGTGATAAAGATCAAAAACTAGTGTGAAACGTTCCATGGAGTTGACAAGGCCAGCAGGCCGCGGGCGGATTCGATTTCATTTCTAAATGTAAAGCCCGTGAAAACTGTACAAGTTCATTATTAGCGTCCGGCCTCGCGCGCAGATTGGCTCCGCTCCACGTCTCCCGGCAGCGAAGGTTACATTAGTATAATCAGCCACGTAAGCATGGTGCTGACTAGTTCCGTTCTGTGTAAAGTGCTTGGCCGACCAAGCTTGCTCCGGGTGAAAACAAAGTTGATTTCTCCAGAAATAAGTAGATGTCTTTATATTTATGGCACTGTTCTTAGTTTGCAAGCCTAACTGTTCTATATGTAATGCGTGAGAGCACAGTCGTTTTTTCGCCCTCACAAAAAAACACTATGTTGTACATTTAAACTAAATCGTTAGGGCCGTTTTCGAAAACGCAGCTACAAATATAATTATATTATACGAGCATTGCTCGTTGAATGTAAATAGATTTAGCATGACGTTCTTTTTATAATAGAGATAATTTGTTAGTGTAATTATAAACCGGAATTCTTGGTACCCTTGGCACTTTTCAATTTGTGCTATAAAAAGACAAAAGTAATGATATGCCTCTTTATAATTCCTTGTAATAAATATCTAATATTATGTAACAATCTTGGAGCTAACCTAAACCCTCCTCATTGAGAGAGAAGACTCGCCTCAAGACGTGGAACGACAGAAGGATTCGTGATGATGATGAAGTATGAAATCGCCAATTATTTGCTTCATGCATTTCGTTCTTCTTATTTAATTAGTTCTCTGCCCGCCCAGTAAGAAATCCGGCGCGACGATATAATAATAATTATCGTCTGATGTCACGCAGGTTTGCTGTGAACATAGGATGCGGACAAGTGGAGTCGGGCCGTGCCGATATTGCTGTGCATTTCAACGTGCGCTTCCCTCAGTGCTACGTCGTTAGGAACACGCGCCGCCATGACAAATGGGGAGAGGAGGAAACAACTGCATTTAGGTAAATTATTGTCTACCATTACAGTAAATCATTGACACACGTTGTGGTACAACCATTGACAATTACGAGCTTTATTTAGTTTGTTATACATGTTTTTGTAGTAACATAGTCATTTGCTCTATTATAAAAAAAATGGTATTGTCTATGAATTATGTACGTGTTACACAACCTAAAAAGTATTATTGTCTATGGCTTAAATTAAAAGTGGATGTTGTCTATGAATTAAATATCTGTTACACAAACTAAAAATACCATCTGTTATCTTTAAATTAAATCACAAATTGCTATTGTCTATGAGTTAAAAAATGTTTTTTTTCCATTGATTTCCAGATTGTTTCCATTTAAAATGGGACAACCGTTTACGATAGAAGCGCTAGTGGACGAAAAGGAGACGCTGTGGGCAGTGGACGGCGAGCATTACTGTAGCTACGCGCACAGTAACCCCATTCCGCTGGGCGCCACCTTGGTACAGGTGACCGGCATCAGGGACGCGGCGCTGAACATTGGCAAGTCCGATTTGTACCCCAAGTCGGCCCCACCATACGCCGAGGTACATGATTTAATTCACCTAGATTGTAAACACGTATTGTACTTTCATGTTTTAGGTTAAATCGACCACACCGCAAGTGTTTTACATTCGACGCTAAAAATATAATAAATCAAATGTCATATGTCTTGGGCGTATCGACAGCTCAGGCTCCATTTTGGAAGTCCAAGCAAACCTCACCGCCTGTGATACACCGTACCGCAAGGCAGACGAACAGCAGCGGAGAGTGCTTTGCCTAGCGTGGGGTCAGTGGGAAAAAAGCTCTCAAGTGTGACCTATGTCTAGCTGTGAACAATGATCACATATGTTTGCTAGCATCTATTTGTCTACTATATAGAAAGGAAAAAAAGAAAGAAAGAATTCGTTTATTTTTGGCTTACATTTCCCTTAGTAACAAAAATGAAGGTATAATAAGGTCTAGCTAGTCAGTCGAGATTGATGCAAAAGGCAATTTTTGACAAATCGTCTTACAATTTCTTTTTACTCACAGGTCCCAGTGAAGTCGTCTATATGCAATCTGTCATCGGATGATTCGATAGTGTGGCGGCCGAACGTTATTGCCACATTGTCGAATGGAGTGCCGGAAGGACATCAAATCGTTATTTACGGAAGGTTTGTTATATACATTGTTCTACATAATAGCTGTGATCCAAGCTCTTCAATATTTCAACATTTTGAAATGTACCAAAATGGGTCGGAATTAAATATACAATACACACATCCATTCATGCACAAATACACAGATACAGTCATAGCATGCCTTTAACTGACGACATTGATCAAGTGACAGCCGGTCGGAACGAAGGGCCCGGCTTGAAACCCGGATCCGGTATTATTAGATTTTTCTTATTTAAAATAAGTAACTGGTGAAACGTGGGAATGTTCTACATTCCACTGCCTACCTCTTCGGGGATTACAGGCGTGAAGTTACTTTTTTTTTACTTATATAAAATATCTAGTTATAATTTCTCATAGTGGCTCAGAGTCGAGTACCGGTGGAGAATGCTAATATGCATTAAGTTACCCGTTGTATAGCGTATTGTGTACAGTAAAGAGTAAATAAATAATGATTGTGCGGACGCGGTGCGCAGACTGCGGCCGCTGCTGCACTCGTTCGCGCTGGACCTGCTGGACGCGGCGCGCGAGTGGCCGCGCGCCAACATCGCGCTGCACGTCAGCGTGCGCGCGCACGCCGACGCGCACCTGGACCGCCAGCTCGTCGTGCTCAACTCGTGGCTGGGCGCCTGGGGGGCCGAGTGCCGCCAGCGCACCGCCCGCCTCGTGCCCGGCACCTACGTTAGTGTTCTGGCTCAGTCCCGCGCACGTCTAGGCGAACTGTCCTCGGTTATAGGAATGGCAAATTGGAACACAATGTTGTCAATATGGTAAATGACTGCTGCGAACATAGACTTCATCATTGGAAAACTGATATAAGACATACAAGGAGAAATATTATACATCCCAAAAATTATAGTACCTATTCAAAATAATAATCACTACTTTGATATATCTGATGATCTGTATTGCAACACACTAGTGTCTTGTACTTTTATTTATTTGACTTCCTTTAGTCCAGTGCTCAGTCGGAGGCTTCGTGGGTTCGATTATCACCGAGGACAAATATGTGTGATAACTAAAATTAATTGTTCTATTTGAGTGTAAAAAATGTTTGACTGATGGCGGCCGTGGTCGCAGACGACGCTGCGGCTGGTGCGCGCGGCCGACGCGTGGCAGGTGTTCGCGGGCGCGCTGCTGGTGGGCGAGCTGGCGCACCGCGCCGCGCCCGCCGCCGTGCGCGCGCTGCGCCTGCGCGGCGACCTGTTCCCCGCGCGCGTCTGCCTGTGCCCCGCCGACGCGCCCCACACCGCACTCGCCACCTAGCCCAAGCCGAGGCCGATACGCTTTGCAGTTGGAGAATTACTGAGTCTCGACTTCGTGCTAATCATTCCCCTATTCCACAGAGCCTCAGCTCCGCGGCTGGGTAAAGTTGATGCAGCTCATAAAATCAATGAGCTGGATCACCATTATGCAACCACTGCCAAACATCCTATATATCTTATATTTAAAATTACAATTTCCGAGTGTGTCTGAATGCCAGTGAGTGTGACACGGTTACATTGTTCTTATTGAAGACTATTGTAACATAATCATTCAAGGCCTTCATTAGATTTTCTCTAAGGTTGACCATAAATCTTTATCTGCTTTTATCTGTTAGGATACTTTTTCTAAACATGTTATGAGAAGACTTTATTAAGGCTTGCATGATTTTAAAAAATTTACAAGTGTACTTATGTAAATTGCATTGTTTCTTGCATTACTAGTTTTCGCTATCTAGCTGTGTGTATTCTATGTATTAATAGTAAGAATTAATGGTGATCTGTATACATTTTGGAGAAGTTAAGTATGTGTAATAGAATGAATGCCTTAATGTTAATGCCGGCCATTACGAATTAATATACATATATCTTTAAATATATGTATATGTGTAACCTACACTGTATGCTTGACAATGTGGAATAATGCATTAGTTATGAAAATGATGCAATCACATCATTTTTATTAAACAAGTTAGTTGCTTGATATTGTTGCTTGTCTAGCAATTATTATAAAATAAATGTTGTGAGTGGGCTTAAGGGTCACCTTTGTGATTACGATTCATAACATGCCTATTATAAAATTATGCATAATATGATTCTTAAAAAAGAAATTGCCAAATGACAGCTTAAGAACGGGGGGAGGGTACTTAGACCGAGTTATTAACACAGACAGGTAATACAAAGACTATTAATGATTGAATATATTGTAGAAGTGTTTAACTGATATTAATACTTGCACGATAAGTATATGAGTGACTTAGAATAATAAATTAGTAAGCTTTTAAATAGCTTAAAAATTTACTCTCGCTAAAATACCGTTAATTACTATATCTGTGTTTTTTTGTTTATAAGCAAAAGACAACATACATAATGTTATTTATCTCTTTAGACTAAGTATATTTTTAACACTTATCTGTTCACTCTACTCAAGGACAGAAACATTTATGTGACTTACTGTAGCTTTGTACTTTTTCGTTACCAATATAACTAATATTCAAAATGAATGTATATTTTCCGTTTACTTAATTATGAAGAATACCATAGACAAAGTGTATTTTTTTTAGAGTATAATGCCATAATAAGTTTCGTAACAATAACTTATTGTCATATAAAATATTTTATAGAATCATTACATAGCTTTAAAGGACATTTATTTATTTTTCGATTGTTTTATAAATGGAAGTGCTGTCTTAGATATATTTTTATTTTAAGAGCTGTACAAAACATTCAATGATATATAATATAGTTCGCGTTTATTATGTCTTGTAATTATCCTAAATATCTAGCATAGGTCTGGTGTGTAAAGTTTTTTTTATACTGTGAACATTAAATTCAAAAAAATATTGTCAAGTGCAATTGTTTGTACCGTGACCATCAATGGTCAGTTTGATGTAATGAAAGTAATGAGAACTATGAGGTTTGCTTATGAAATATTGTACTATCACTGTATTTATTTCCTGTCTATTGTGATTTCGAAATGTTGTGATAGTTTGATACTGAAATACCGATGGTACATCCCAGTGTGAACTAGACTCAGTGAAGAGAATATAAACACTTGCAATATTTTTTATATTTTATGTTGCATACTTTATATTAAATACAACAGTAAATTTGAACTCGTTTTTATTTATTACAAAGTTTTCCTATTAGAAATTAATTGAAAAGTTAATAATTCCAGCATTAATGCCGGAGCTGTCTCTAAAAGATAAAAATAGAAGGTTTCAGACAAATGATTTAATGTGGATCACTAAAATCAATTTTTTTTCCTTGTTTACGTATTGACAAGTGCTAAATGTTTAATACTACAAAATCTCGAATTTCGCCATCTGTCATGGTTTTTTATTTCAAACAATATTTGACGTTTAAAGAAGCATTAATAACGTTGATTCGCTAAAATTATGGAGGTGACAACTAATCGTAAAATTAATAACTCCAGTAATAGAAAACTGCCTCGTTGGTCGTGTTGGTTGCGAGTGCGACTGCCGAACGGGATGTCCTGGGTTCGACCCGGGTCGGACACTACTAAATTTTCTAATTTCGATTTTTTAGTAGCTGATATAGCGTGATGACACTACTATACAGGAGCGAGAGCTTTGTATGTTAGAACGTAACATCACGCTTTTAGTCCCCGAAGAGGTAAGCAGTGGAGTCCACTCCCAAGTTTCACCAAGTACGTATACATACGTCCGACCACGGAATAGGGAATGAGCTTATTGCCTTACTCTAAATCCAAATTCCATATCACTACATACTACCAGACTACCATAAATTCTAGGCTCGGTCGCAACCTTGCAGCATTCGGCGGGAAGCCATGAAGAAAAGCCGGAACTAGTCGGGCCATCCCGTAAAAACACTTGTTCCTGGTCAATAAAAATTCTGTAATCATTTCTTAGTAACATGCCTAATGAGGTTTGGCCGATTAATTCATTCAAGTCCATCCTTAATAACTATCAATAATTTCAATAAGCCATGTGATAATCATCGTCATAACGTTAGCAATTAATAAGTGATTATTAACTTTTCGTAATGGTTTTCTGTTTAATGATTAATATATGTTATCTTAATATTATTCACTAGCCATGCCTGCGACTCTTGTCGATGCCTGAACTTCAAACTTGTTTTTAAATTTTCCATTAATCTTATTGTCATTACGTAACAATAAATAGGAAATTGGGTTCTTCTAAAACAAACTTACTCAAGATAATTGTTATATGTACTAGAGATATAAATACTACTAGAAGAAAAAACACTAATATGTAGGTACTTTGTATTATATGTACATTAAAACTAGATCATGAATTTGGTTTTATTGTATATTTTTTATTGGACTTAAATTTCGTAACACAAATACAGGAGCACTAATTGTTGAATGTATTTTATGAGGTTTGTGGTATTCGAAGAATTTTAAAATTCTAGCATATACTCGTAATTGTTCGGTAGTTTGTTTTATAGATTTTGTGCAATTTCCAAAGAATTGTAATGAAATAATTGACTATAATTTTCGCAAATCATTTATTGCCGTTTGCCTCGTTGGTAGAGTTCTGGCAGATCTGGAAGTCCTGGGTTCAAATCCCGGGTCGGGCACTATTGGTTTTTTCTCATTTTGAGTTATTGATAGTGTCACAAATAATTATATCATGGAAAAAATATAGTAATGAAGCAATTTAATCATAATATTTTGTTGTGCACTGGCTATTTTGGGGTAATTATAAGGAGAAAACGTATTATTTCATAAGCTGAAAATATGTACAGGTAAGATATAAACGTTATAGCAATTCGAAATGGTTATTTTAAAATATTATAAACACAAAAATATTCATTGAAGAAGTTTTGCTTGAACATGTTTTCATCTCTTCGCAATATGATATTGTATACTATTATATGATATTGTATACTATTATGTTGTTTTGGTCTCTATACACTACGATACATTTTAGAGTTCCATTTAAATTGATGAAGTGTCATTCGTATGAGAAGATGAGACACAGGGCGAAAAAGGTTACTAATTAGCAGACTTAAATTTTTATATCGATAACAATAAATTTTAGAATAAAATTTTGTCTAAAATTATTTAGGATACGGATACTAGTCAGTTACAGTTTTGTTATATATGTACAGCAGCTCATATTAATTATTTCTAGCCATATCTTTTGTTGTCAAGAATTAGTATTTACTGACAGTGACATCTGACATCAGAGTTGGTTGTTGTGGGTTGCTAGATAGATATGTATATGAAATAGCTGTTATATGTTATATCTTGATAAAAAGTTCATTATATTTTTAATGTTAACTATTACTTGAAATCAGTTTATATTGCCTTCTCAACTCAGTGCGATAGACGCCGTCAGACAGGCGCCGCCGGGGAAATATCATTATTAGTTACGGTCGCACTTATGTATTTGACCTTCTCAAGGTGACCGATATCGCGGTACATTTGATCAGTCAGGGTTCGGCAGCTATAGAGTATTGTGTCGGCTGAGAAGGTCGGAGTTAAAATGAGCGTACAAACGGATTCGGATAAACGTAAGCAGATCTCGGTGCGCGGGATCGTTGCAGTCGAGAATGTGTCAGAAGTGAAGAAAGCCTTTAATCGTCATGTTCACTACACGTTGGTGAAAGACAGGAATGTCGCGACGCCCAGAGACTACTATTTTGCCCTGGCTCACACTGTCCGCGACCATCTCGTCTCTCGCTGGATCCGTACTCAGCAATATTACTATGAAAAGGATCCCAAGGTAACTGATCAGTATTAGGGGTTTTCCTTCTAATAAGTTAACGTTATAATTTTGAAAGTGCTGTATTTTTTTTGATAAATATATAACTGTCAAGAGAGATAACTTTTAAAATTTGTGTTCTTGAAATATATAATATTTGGACAATTAATTGTTTCAAAGTAAAATAATAAATGTGTGTTCTAACTGTCTGATTATTACTTATTTCTTGATAACGAGATGAATATTATAAAGTGTGTTCTGTTGATGATAATCTAGTTTTTCTGAATCAATAAATTGTCACTAAAGTACTGTCCTATTATATTTTATTATTGGCTTGTATTATAATGTAGGATTTTTTTTAAGAAGGTACATTATACTGAGCTTGTGTAATATAATATAGAAAGGAAAGTAATACCTATTTTATATCCTATGATAAAATGATTGTGAATAATTTATCATTATATTAAATCAGAGTCAAGAAATTTACTTTATATTATTTGGGACTGATTTGTTAAATACTATTATAGTCTCAATATGATCATGTACTAAGATAAACATTAACAATGGTTGAATATGGAAGGACAACATATTTGTGTTTCAAGTAAAAGCATCTCTGAAATTGAATTAAACTGAGACATGAATCTGTGTATGCTACTGAAAGCCTCTATTTTTGGTTTTGTTTTAAATCATCACAATTTTCTTAATATGAATTTATGCAGTGATATACAACATTAAAATTATGTCAGTGTTGATATATCACAAGGGCTCAGTTTTGGTATCATTTAGTTTGAAATAAAAAAGATTTTATCCTAGATAGACCAAATCAATCATTTGTCTTGGCTAGAAATAGTTGTAAACATTGTAACAAAGTAGGTCAAATTGGATTGATGAACTACTTGACCTAATCATTGTAAAGAAGTGTGTTTACTATTTTGCCTTTCTGTAGCATTACTTTTAAACTGTAGAGGGGTACTGGCTAGACTAGCGAGCTGTACCACACAATTTTTGACTCTGAGAACTTGACTTACCTTACATTTGTTTAAAATGTGTAACTTAAAAATCGGATCTGTGATAATGAAACATAAAGGAATTATTTTCAAAATCTAAACACGAATTAAAACTGCAATATAAGTAGATTAACTAGTCAAGTAAAAGTGAAAAAGTTACTTTGATATATATAATTTCCTACATTTCTAGTTGCAGATAATACATAGGTCTACTTATGTCCTAGTAGGAAGTTATTAGTGAAGTTATATCCTTGTCCTAAATGATTACCGAGTCCAAGTGTCTTTAGGTTAAGCAATAAGGTCATAAACATAATTACTTATGTGTTTTGATAAATACCACTGCAGCAATAGATGTAATAGATAAAATGATAATAATTATTAATATATATTCATACCAAGTGTCCTACAGGGTAGGCAAAGAACACCTTGTGACAAATATTTCTATCCTTACAGATCCGATATGCATCTTCCACACTCATCACTCTGTTCATACACATACTGGTTTCTATAACTTTGACTCCTGTAATGAAGCAAAATATTTATTTCAATAATTGTTACTTAGAGAAATGTTTATTTTTTGGAACAGCGTGTCTACTACCTCTCCCTGGAGTACTACATGGGAAGATCACTACAAAATACCATGATTAACCTGGGCATTCAAGGTACAGTAGATGAAGCTCTGTACCAGCTGGGCTTGGACATTGAAGAACTGGAGGAATTGGAGGAAGATGCTGGCCTTGGCAATGGTGGCCTGGGGCGCTTGGCTGCATGCTTCCTGGACTCCATGGCGACACTTGGCCTGGCTGCATATGGCTATGGTGAGAAATATAAAGATATATTGTGTTACATTTTTTCTTATATTTGTAAAGAAAAAAAAAAGAAAAAAGTAACTTCACGCCTGTAATCCCTGAAGAGGTAGGCAGAGGAATGCAGAACATTCCCATGTTTCACCAGTTACTTTTTTTTTAAAGTCCCACAATGGAATAGGTGGGGAGCCTATTGCCATATACCGGGCATATATCCAGACTCTGAGCCACTACTAGAAAATCTAAATTAGAAAATTTAGTAGTGTCCAACCCGGGAATCGAACCCAGGACATCCCATTCGGCAGTCACACTCGCAACCAACACGACCAAGGAGGCAGTCAATATTATTTATATTTATATGTTTGTCTAAATTCTGTAGATTATAATTAGCCATGTTATTCCTGACTACCTTTATTATTTTAAGAAATCTTACCTTTATGCCTGTATTTCTAAAAGTGATAGGCAGCGGTGTGTAGCACACTTTTAGGATATAACAGTTATTTTCAATATTCCACCATGGAATAGGGGGTGAGTGGGCAAGCCAAAAGCCTATTGCCATGTATGTGGCATAAATTTAAAGTCTTAACTACAACTAGTTATTCCAAATTAGAAAATCCCAATGGTAGCTGCCCTGGAGGTCTAATCCACGATCTCTTAATCAACACTCTTGCCACCATTTGAAAAATAAGGCACTAAGAGGGAAATTTTATTCATATCTTAATTCATCTATGGTATAGTTGTTACAAGTCTCTGGTTGGTAGGTTTTTGTATGCCTTGTTTATGGGTTTTTGTCATCAAACATATGCAGGCAAAACTGTTATTTTTATATCTTATTATAACATCATATGATACAATACAAATACACTTTTAAAACTACAAGAGACTCCCATGCTGCTGCGATCATTTAACCAAATAAATCAACCAACATGTGGGATACATTTTACCAGCGAATGAATCCCCTCAATGACATCTCAAGGACAAAATATTAAACAATTCGACTGGACATGGAATACAGTGTAATTGTACAGAGTACTTGACAAATAAACGTTGGACATTCGCCAATTATAAATATGCGTACTAATTGTGGCGTCGTGAGCCGCAAAACGCTTGTAGCCCAGTCATATTAGGGCTTTCACCTCGGAATGAAAGATAATAAGCTGCAAATTGGTATGAACCTTTGTTTTGTC
>DWFO01003456.1:0-12292 GCA_018246595.1 Mimoniades nurscia nurscia | reverse complement strand
CCTCTTCGGGGATTACATGCGTGAAGTTACGTAGATATAAAGGTCCCAAGGGAAACTACAATTGTAACCGTCCACGACCAGAACCTCACACAGAAACTATATATAACGACCTTAAATTAAAAACAGCAATTGAAAATGTGCGAGAAATGTGTGAGTCATCGTCTACTAGTTCATCATTTGAATTGCTTCAAAACTTTTCTCTAACATTCATTTATTTTCAGTGATCGTACTGGCGAAATCGCGGTACTCCGGCAAGCACCTAGTAATGTTCCACGATTACACGTACTATTGCAAGAAGCAGTGTAAGAAGACGAAGGGTTTCCTTTGGTACTGCTCGACCCATAACTGGAAGGGATGTAACGCGAGAATCAAATTGGACGAGAACTTTGCGATGCTGGCAGCGGAGAATGAACACACGCACCCGCCAGCCAGATACTGCATACACGATGGACAGTATATTAAGCTTGGTAACGCCTGATTTATACTTCGGGGAAAGGAAGCTATAAATGTTCCATGTAAGGAAAATAGGAGAAGAAATTGGGTTTCTCATAGATATATAAATCATCCGTGTTGGTCATATTCAACTCATACAGGTCACAAACACATATATAAATGCATACAACATCAGTCAAGTTTATTTGAAATTGGATGATCATGACAAGAAACTTATAGAAATTATTTTAAAATTTTTACGAACTATTATAGTGATAACTAAAAGCAAAATGTAAGCAATATTATAAGAATGATTGTTTATTACTGAAAAAAAAATGATAATGGGTATGTTTACAGTTAAGTAAAATTAATAATTTTGTGCTTTGTTTATGATAAGGTAATACAAAAAAAAATTGTGTATTAATAGTAATGAAATATTGTAGTAAATCTATATGAGTTTATTATTTTATTAAATTGTATTATAATAAAATTGGGTCTGATTACTTAAACTAATTTAACGTGACAATATTAACTATATCAAAAAGAAACATATCAATTTTACAGTTTAAGCTTATGATAAAATAGAATAATATATAAATTTTTATCAGGTTTTTACCACGCTCTCCGTCTATTCATCAATTAACCATCACTGTGTTTAAAATTATTAACAAAAGTGCATATTTATTTATGAGTAACTAATTTTTGACTTCAATTAATCATTAGGTATACAAACTACAGACTCAAACACAAAGTCGAGTTGAACATTTATTTACGTAATTAATAGGTACATATGTAAGCAGCTAAAAATGTATACACTTTCAGATCCAGTCTTCGTAAAGTCTCGATCGGGGAAGAAGTTGATTTTGCTGGACGATTATACATACTGCCTCTCACGCCTGTGCTCCACCAAAAACATAAGCCACTGGCGCTGTTCCTCGCACAACAGCAAGGGGTGCAAAGCCCGCGTGGTTGTCAGCATCTCTAATAAATTTGTCCAGAAACAACCACATCACAACCACGACCCGTTAAAATATTGTTTACACAAGGGCTCGTATGTACGCATCAACTAATCAATGTTTTGTATAAATTAGGTATGTGGTGTTGAAAAATTGATACCAAATGTCTTGATACCAAATACCTACTCAATTTGTAATACGATAAACTTAGACTGTGCTATGGCTGTTCGTTTAAAGAATGTGATCTCTGATTAACGTAACGATTCAACATTTGTTTATATGAAAATATAAAATTTGACAAAAATACTGATTTAGTCGACAATACTCAACGTTAAGAATATATGTAGCTCTTCGAGAACTTTCTAAGCGGGGCTAAGGTATGTAATGAATAGGTATATAATGAGTAGGCATATAATAAGCAGGTATATAATGAGTAGGTATATAATGTATAGGTACATATATAAATATAGTAACTGAAGATATAAATATTATTGTATGTAGTATATTTTAAGTACAATGTTACCAAATTACATCTGAATTATTAACGAGTTCTGAACATCTTATTGAAATTTGGTCATCCATGTTTAAAGTAGATTTTTTTGAATTCGTGATATTCATCTATCGTGTATCTAACTGAGGGTAAGCGCAAATGCATGTAGGTCATATACAGGTCAACATAAATATATAGGTTAATTTTATTACAACTATTCCCTATAGCTTGAGGTTAACTTTATTTAAGACAGCTGCTTTTGGAGATTATGTCACCACCGAGCCAAAGAAATCTGTAGTTGATGTAGTCATTGATAAATATAATATTTTCTTTACAAGACTATTATACTGGTTTAAATCTTCTTTTCTATGATCTTACCTGAATCTTCAGAACTGTACAATGATAATATACTTATACTAACTCAATTTACACACACCAGTGACAAAAAATAAGAGATAATTTAAAAAATTCAACAGGCTGTAAGTCGGACATCATTGGTCGCACGGCATATTTATATGAAAAAAGCATACTGTAGGTCCACTTATCTAGTTACTAAGTTTCAGTGAAGTGTTTTTAACGTTTAGCGATATATTTTTAGAATTAATCCAACTTGCTTCCGGTGGATACTTGCTTCGCATGGGCAGCTATACGTTTTCTACCAACTGCAAGAATATCGAGGGCTTCACCACTTGGTACTGTTCTAAGCGAATCAGCAAGAAATGCCCGGTCCGAGTGAGGTCCTTGGACAGAAGCATACAGACAATAGTCGGAATCCATACGCATTCGAACTAACCGCTGCATGAAGATGCGAAGCCGATAGAAGTGTGGATGGGATAACTAGTGAGTGACACGGGAGAATTGTTTCCCATTCTTTAGCATGTCAGAGTTGTTCTCCATCACAGAATGATTTTAACCCTTCGTTCATCAGTGTAATAATCATTAGGTCTGTTTATAATCATTTTATTTAAATCGAAACTTTTACTATTTTTTGGTTTCGTTATCGTATATCGTCAAAATCCACTTTTTAAAATATTATTTAATTTACATTTTTTATTATTATTATTGCATCGCATTATATATTTGCAGTTTTACGATTTGAGTAGGATTTTTAAATTATGTTCCACATTTTGTAAATTTTGCAAATGAAAAACTAGTCACACATTTTGTTTAAAGTATTAAAAGTGATATTCAATGCCAGAATGTGTCATTATAAATGTCTAAATAGCATTGATAAAAATAGTAGTATTGTAATCTATTATTGTAAATAACGTAAGGAAATGATTTGATTCAGTGTTACATTTCTCGCCATGCCATTTATTACAGTCACAAGTACATTTTGTATTTCATTTGTCGTAACAGGTTGGTTTCACATGTATATTTTTTCCTCCAATGATACATTCTAATTATTTGTAACGAACATTTAACAGATGTTAAATACTGATAGTCTCATCAAATTAATATTGCATTTCCAACTTATATTTTAGGGCATTTTGTTTTAGTTTGCTATTCGTTTCCTATAAGTTTGCTATTACCATACACCGGGCACATAACCGGACTCCGAACCAATATTAGAAAATCTAAATTTAAAAAATTAGTAGTGCCCGACCCGGAATTTAAACCCAGGACCTCCCACTCGATTGTCGCAGTTGCAACCAACACAACCAAAGAGACAGTCTAATAGTATAATAAGTTTATAACGTTGAAACTTCGTTAACTCTGTGAAATGTTCTTCGAACAAAACGACAAGATATTTCACGGATTTGGTAATGTATCAATACAATTTAACAATATATGTATTTCACACCGCTTGTATACTTCAGCGAATGCATTATCGCCTCACTCACGCCACCCGGTCCCTAATTCTGTTCCTCTCTTTGCTATGATGTTCGCAGATCGGTAACAGTCATTTACAGTGAACACAAATTGCTTCTTACAGATTACGAATTGATCCCACTGGCCAACGACGGATTCCTCCTTCGGATCGGACGTCATACCTTCTCGTCTAACTACCGGAGCACCACCGGCAGGAGCGTCTGGTACTGTTCGAAACGCAAGCGCAGGAACTGCAAGGTTTCAGTCAGAATGATTGAAAGTGAACTTATATCAATTCACGGGGTACATAGCCATGAGTGAACGCATGGCCGAACTGATTATTAAGGATGCCCTCTTTATTTCACTTGTTAATGCTAAAGTTGTTGATGAAGTTAAAATGCTGTCAATGAAAATTAGGGCGATATAAACTTCATTCCCGGGTTTGGATGTGGCCATATTGATTATTCTCGCTAACCAAAAGATCTTGACTTCGTTTGTAGGATGTGATAGAAATACATATCCTAGGCGAGGCTTTAATTTAGGTCCAATATTTCAATATTCGAAAAACACTTAGTCTAGTTATGTAGAGTTTTTTTTCACAATGTGATGTACGCTTGAAGGCGATCGTCGTGAAACCTATACGACTTAGATTTTTTATGATGATCCTTAAGGCGGTTGACGTGTGCCAATAGGTATCTAGCAAAAGTTTCAGATTATAGCTATAACGTTGCTTATTCTGAGTCATACCTGCTTCCAGCAGAATGATAAAAAGTTCCAAGATTATGCCATGGCTGCAATTTTTTATATTAACACCAAGTGGCAACTTTGTTTCTTAACGTATATACGACAAAGAAGGCACGTTCATAATATGCTAATCTATGTATGTACATGTGTAGTAGAAGTGAAGTAATTACTTCATCATATACTTTTAACAAATTATGTCAGGAGGCCTGATTTTTGCACGAGTTATAGTTAATTATTATCAGTTCTTGCGTTCTTAAGCTGCATAGATAAAATAAGGCAGACGAAGACAATCTAGTTGGCTCAATTTTCCAATCGTCCAGTGCTCATAGCGACATCTCTTTTCGAATAGTAGAATGAAACGCTTGTGTTTCTTCTTCCATTTATAATTTTTTATAATATTATTGAATAATTGAATTTATAATATTATTGAAAGTAATAGAATAAAAAGTTGTGAATATGAAACTTTTTTTATCAATATTTGTATTGTATCCATTTAGCGAGTTGTGCCCCCGGTTTTAACACAACACAATATATACCTATGTATAGTGAAAATCCATTTTCTTGGGTTAAACAGTTACTTTATGTTAGATAGATGATTATATTATATATACTTCTACATGTACAAATATACCACATATGTATACATATACATAAATATATAAGTCAAACACCATGGCGTTTAGTTTGACCTTTATTACCGTGAATCGTGCAGTCAAACCATCCATATATGTATATAAATTTACTATAATTGCTCTTATTTGGCTATAAAAAAATTGCTAGCAAGAGCTATTGTTCCCGCTTAAACGGAATATAGGGATAGTGTCCATTGCAGACTGGTAACGTTTCTGGCAAATTTAAACGTATCTAAAATTTACATTCCAGTATTTCACTTCTGCTGAGGTCAATAATAATGATAATGATTTCCAATAATCTGTTGCTGATGATAAAGGGCCAACGATAATATGCAACAACCACGTCTGCAATCCCCGTAGAGGCAGGCAGAGGAGTGTAGTACACTCCGAAGTTTCACCAGTTACATTTACTAAGTGTTGATAATGAATCTAAATTTCAGAATACGAACTTATTCCGATAAGCAACAATCGGTTCCTGGTTCGCGTTGGCAGTCACACCTTCTCGTCCTACTACACCAGCGTGACTGGCAGAAGCGTGTGGTATTGTTCTAGAAGGAACAGGAAGAATTGCAGAGCGTCCGTCAAGATGTTCAATGGCCAGATCGTAGCCATCATCGGGAAACACACCCACGATTAATTTTGGCGAGCTCTCTGGTGCTTTGATCGTTTGTACTGATTTAGTAAAACTGTTACTAATTTGTCTTAGAAATATATGTTTGTTTAACAAAATTCCATCAAATTTCCTTGTTATCCCATTTCTTGTAGGTGCATTAAGAAATTTTGTATAATACTTAAGGAATTTTAGTTAGTTTCGAAAATAAATCTCGAATTGTATAAATTTGCTGCTATCCGTGTTATGAAACACATCAAAGCCTGGTATGAAAAACGATTCCAAATAGCTTTTTACCAATATTAAATATTATTATATTGGTGAGCGTAATGGTGTTTCACTGTCAGATGGATTGTTTCATATTTAATTTTAATTTTTTTCCGGAAAAAAATGGGTATGGGTAATATGTAAACAACGCTAAGAAACCTACCGGTTCACCTAATTTGAACAAATAGATATCATATCAGCTGGTGAGGGACTCGAAGTCATCAGAACAGGTGTACGAAGTGAGTCATAATGTAAAAGAAGCAAGTAAGGTCTGTAGGAGAAGAAGCAAGTCAGGATATTTGGCACTAGTTGTCCTCTGATTATTCTGATTGTCCTTTTATGCTTTTTAGAGATCGTATTCAGGCCCACGGGCTCTGGTAACTATAACCTGATATACAAGAACCAATCGTTCTGGTGCAACAGATACACTTTCTTCAATAAGACATACTGCAGATGGTATTGCTCCAAGAAGAAGAGCCGCGGGTGTCCGGCGTCCGTGCAGACGTACGAGAGAAAAATATCAGCTGTTTTTTTCGACCATAATCACGACTAGCGTATCTTATTTTCTGTTGCATTATATAAAAAATCTCTTTCTTAGTCTTTATTATAAGATTGGTGTTCTTGAAAATTGTTTTTTTTTCATTTGCTAAAAGGCTTCAGTGCTGCTTTGTGTTACTACGATCAATTTTATGTATTGTTGTTGTCGGATATTTATAATATTATCTATTTCATTGCAATAAAATAACCATTCTTATCTCTATCCATTGTCACATTCGTTTAAAACATATATAGAGGTATATGTAAACTGTGTATGTTTTTGTTCATAGTTGCTATTTCTGTTTTTGTACCCAGTTATATCTTTATGCGTATTTCGCTAATGTGTCTTAATAAATAATTGTTTAAATTTAATGTCATATCAATTTATTGGGCGGAAGGTAATTAACAACAATGTTAAGGTAACAGCGGGTACTCAATATTTATTATACTAAGTTTTGTTTGCTCCTTTTAAGACTGTTTTTGCTAGAGTTTTGTTAACTGGTATTACTTTAAAGGATTCGTCTCTAATTATCTGATCCATTATACCTATGTATATACATATTTAATTAAAATTAACACGGTCACTCTAATTGTGTTCAGTGGCGTGTAACTGGAGAGGGCTACGCCCAGCTGTGGACGTAAATTGGCCCACGCTGGTGACTTGCACAAGTACCTACTGTTCGATATATTTATGTTCTGTTACCATTCCAGCTGTCTTCGTGACGACACGCGCTGGCAGAGAGAATATGCTTTACAAGAATGGCAAGTTTTACAAGGAGAGAGAAATCAGGGGTAAAACCCGTTGGCGGTGCACGACGCGCGGTTGCCTCGCCTGCTACACCACCATTCAAGGCGTCATTGTTAGATCTCAGGAAGAACACAACCATTCCCTCAAATTCTACTTTTAGTTCGTTCAAAAGTTATTTATGTTACATTGCATCAGAATAAACTCCGTCCCGTTAGCCATCCATCGCTATGTGTACCTATAGTAGTAATGCGTGTTGCAGATATATCTGTTGTATATTTAGCAGAATACGAGTTAGAGAATATTTGAGTGATTAACGGTGTATTTATTATAAAAGTTATAGTTGTGCTTGTGCTTTGTCGGTGTTTCAAGATGTGCTAAAATAAAAATCATATTTGAACCAAAACTCGATATTCACTTACATTACTTTTGTACTCGTATTTAATGAATGTAAGTAATACATTAGGTCAGCGAGGACAGAGATACGAGTATTTGGCATTAAGTGCTGTCTGCCTATCCCTTAAAGACCCTGGCTCATGATATAATAATAATCAAATTGTCAACTTTATCCAAGAAGTAAATTCAAAAGAAGTGTCAACTGAAAAAGGACACATTGTAAGATCTGTACTGCCATATTTTGGTGTATCTAAGGTATTAATTTATGATGTCAGGGTTGAAAAATCGGTTTTGAAAAATCATCCAATTAATGTGTTCGGTAGCTAGAGAAGTAAACTTGTTGGTGTCGTATAAATGTAAGGATCGTTGACGACCTTGCGTTGGTCGATACATTTTTCAGAGATTCTCATAAAATGTTTCAGCAATTATTGTAACGAGTCGGACGGGCAAGGACCAAATGTTGTACAAGAGCATGAAGTTCTATAAAGAGAAAGACGACGGCTCCAAAGTTCGCTGGCGGTGTACGAAACGGAGATGTCCAGCTTACTACTACACGGTAGATGGCGCTGTTGTAAGGTTTCGTGAAGTTCACAATCATAGTGACAGAAATCGTCACTTTACTCAGTTAGATGTTTTTGACAACGATGGTACGTCATAGGTCCGGCGTCGTCTGTCGTTGCCTGTTTTATGCCGCTATAGTGTAATGTATTTTGGTCTAATCATATTACTTTATTCATTAGTGCTCGAAGTATTCTACGTATGGGGTAACAGTAATATTATATAATCACTTACTTATATTATTTTATATATTATAGTCTTAATGCAAACAGACATGATTAATTAATAATATGTCGCATAAAATGAAATGGTATTGTACTAAACATTGTGTTCCTTTGCGATGTATATTATGGTTATAATTAGATTATGGGTATATATGCATTTACTTCAATGTTAAACCTTAACTATACTATACTTGCCGTACTAATTTTATCATCCTCCCCTACAAGCTATACTACTCATCGCTAAATGCATATTAATGTTCTACTAAAATTCCTCAATGTCCATATATGTGAGTATTCCATGTACGAAGTTTTCCAAGTACGGTGAAAAGTAAGGCATTATATAATATGAATTGTAAATCTGAAATTCACACCGAGCAACTTTTACATACCTCAACAGCGTATTATTAGAACTACTGGTGCTCTAAATGTCTAGGTACATAATATAGTTAATAGGTAATTACATTGTTCCTGTTATGAATTCGTCATATCTATTTTTAGTATGAAAAAAAAATGTTCACTGATATAGAATAATGAATATACAAAATCGAATCGTATTTTATTTATGTATTTGTTACACGTCATTGCTATCATGACAGGTATAGCATGCCATAGCATGGTGTTATTTACTGTAAGCAAACAAAGTTACAATAAATTTGTACGTATAGTAAAATTCAAGGACTGTTCATTAAGTACAAAGAAATCCATTAACTGAGCAGTTATTAAATATTTTGATTTCATCCAAGGATTTTCTTTTAAAAATATCTTTCAATCAACCTATTTGAGTTGTGAATGTTTAACAAACTAAATGCTGGTTTTATTAATAACAAAATAATAATTTAAACCGCGATAGACGTAAGAATTCAAAAGACCTTAACGTCCCAGAACAGTTAGTTTAAACAGGCTTTGTGTTTCAGCGCGTATTATATGGAGTATGAACGGCAGGGAGCATATGATATTCAGAAACTACAAGTTCTACAAGCGACCGATTACGCGTAGCGGCAAAATACGGTGGTGCTGTACGAGGAGGGGCTGCAGGGCTCACCTTTATAGCTTCGGCAACGAGATATTGAAAGTGTCAGATCTACACAATCATACCGCGTGGGTGCCGCCCGTGGATGTTCAAATCATGAAATAGGCATTGGTTATTGTTGATTTGGTTATTATTGAGTCTTGAGTGACCTGTGCGCACAAATGAAAACTATATAATGTGAATGTAACAGCCCTAATATGAAAATGGGCGAGGGTCAGGTTGTAGTTTTTAAGGTGCAAGATGCAATTTGGTTCAATAAGTTGAAGCAATTATACGATTACAAACAATATTGCAACTTACCCCATCTTGCGCTGCCAGCTGTGTGATGTCACTAGAGTACTGCCCGTATATACTTACGTCCCGTACATACGCGTACACGTCCTGATAAAATGAACAAATCATTTTATTGTTAAACGTAATTTTGGCTGAACCGCCATCACTCATGTTACGCCTAGTCGGGCCATCCTGTGAAAACACTTCATGCTTAATAATGAACGAATTTTATCTTATTTCGTCATTACTCATAACGATGACATTACACAACAATTTGGTCTAATACGCGATCTGGCTTACGCTGCTGGTGATATTCGTACTGTCTTCCTTAATTAATTTAAACACGCCTGATGGAATATGCTTTAAGGGCCAGAAACACTTATCTCTGAGTGTGAACTGAGATATTTATGGGTTGCTATTATTGGATTCACAAAACCAAATAGATTTTGAATATACTTATACTTTTCTACGCATTAGGCGTGCTCAACAATGGATTGAGGTTATCTAGACTGGACTATGATAATATCACTCTATTTTCTCAAACCGATAGCACGAGGGAACGAAGTATGTCCCGTTTTAGACACAAAGATGATATCAAGCTGACAAAAGAGATTTTGTCAGCTTGATATCTACAGAGGTTGTATTATTTTAGGAGTACGAGAGTCGATTCTACATTGTAGAGACGGATATGTTTTTATTCCCTATTATTTCCATTAGATTGCACTTTTTCACTGAAATTGTTTCAAGCGCTTGTGCAACCGGACAGTCTATATTTAACTTAAACATATTTTTTAAAAGATTATATATGCTTAACTTTAACAATGGAACAGATAGACAGGGAAATTTAGTTAATTCTTTATTGAAGTCTTAAACTATGTAGATTATACAATTAGCAAATTGTTATACAATATACTAGTAGCTATATTGATAAGTTGGTGGTTTCATACGAAGAGAGCCACTCTAGGGTGCACGATATCACGCGCCGGCCCGGACGTGCTCGCGCTGAGCCATTCGGTAGTACATGCAATTCTTAAAAGACTACAGTCTAGCTCGTTATCATTGGATTTCTGTTATTGTACCTGAAAATGCGTAGAAATGTTGATTATTCATTTTTCATTTGATTCGTATATTCGTCCTTTCTGTACTTATCTCAATATATGTTAGAACCACATAGTTACGTCACAAGTTATAGTATTAGCTAATTAAATTAACTTGTTATACTTTACGTAACGTGAGCCATAGTGGAAACTAGTAAAAAATTAAAAAAAAAACTTTGTACTTAAAACATGTTTAGTTAGTAAAAGCCCAGGGAGTTATCGCGCGGAATTTGGTATGGGACGAGTTGTCAGTGTCACAAAATTATCTGGTACCTTTACTTGGGTGAAATGAATGACTCTTGCTTGTTATCTGACTAAAGTCACTTTTTGCATCGGCTACATATTGTGTACACTGTCTAGGTTTCAAATCAGACGAACATTCAAACGAAAGAAATAATAATGAATAATGTAATTCACATTTATCATTATCTGCTGGATTGAAGTGATATTTTTATAATTAATTATGGTCGCCTGAATCGTTTTGGTTAAATAATTTTAAATAAATTATTCTAAATTGTTAAATCAATACATTGTATACAATACTTTCGTCATTATGTACAATGTCCGATGGGGGATGAATTGATTGAAGAATATCTTAGGGATTTTTATAACATAGAAATGGAGCAACATAACATATGGTTTCGCCAATCTTGGTTCAATAATAAGTTCACATTTTTCTTATTTTTGTCGTTAGTACATCGCGATGCCTGTAATGCACGGCATGGTTTCCATTGACTAGTGTGCGTTGCACCTTATATTTTATGCAGCCGGTTATAGAAATTTATAATCTTAAGTGTATGAATAAAATGGGTTGTTTTTTTTACAATGATAACCCGTAGATCTCAATGTGACAACTATAGTGCTTACTTTTCACAAAAGTTGTAGTCACAATGGTATTTTTGTCGATGTGGAGCCAGTTTTTGGCGTAAAATAAAAAAGTCTCACTATGTCAGGAATATGAATAATATTGTTAACATTGAAATGCATGTTACGAATAAGTTAGTCAGTAATTTATAGTTGTAAAATTAATCTTTTCATCGATTCACTATGTTTGGCTTTTATATAATTTCGATTAGTTAAATATTAAAGGTTTATGCTTATTTGATACGTTTTTCTTTCAGTATTCATTTCGGTCCTTATTATGAAACAGCTCTCTTATTTATATAATGTACAATATTAAACATTTATTGTGGCACCAATTCTGTTACTGTCTGACATTAAACTACGATTTTAATTTAAAAAATGCGTTTTAATATAATTGTTGTTCTTATATTAAGTTGACATTTGCGTATAATATCGTAAACTAAATATATTTATTTTTTGTTAAATTAACTTAATTAAGCTCAGTTTAATTCGATCTGTATTAGACACATAGACTGCGTTCCAGTAAGCATTCACAACGATCACGCTCGCGACCACTGATTTTACTGTTCCACAAAGGCCCGAGCGTTGAGATCGTAAGCCCATGTGGAATGGATTATGGGGCGTT
>DWFO01003455.1:0-12293 GCA_018246595.1 Mimoniades nurscia nurscia | reverse complement strand
TAATTAAGCTAATAACAACGATTCAATGAATAAAACTTTGCTAATTAAGCTAATAACAACGATTCAATGAATAAAACTTTGCTAATTAAGCTAATAACAACGATTCAATGAATAAAACCCATTTTAAAGCCAAGAACTTAATCAACCGTCCAGTAATAATAGGACAAATCAACTGAAAGTCAATCTATCTTGGGGGAATGACGGATAATTTTTTGCTAAGCTTTCCCTATCGGCTGCCCAGCAATGTAGAACAAAAGGTCTTTGGAAAAGTCTCGATGAAAGGTCGATGACATTGATATTTTCCGGACAAACTCGATAATGTCGGTTGACTACGCTCCGCTACTAGTCTATTCGAGGCACGAACAGCGACATGCACATAAAGCAAGAATTAGGGTTTCTGATCACGACAACGGCTATTCTTATCAAAATATAAGCAAGATGTTTCTGTGAATTTCATTTACTACAAGAATAGTTGGCAAAGCGAATAAGGGAAAAATTTATTACCTAATCAGTTGGGAAAACTATTGGAAATATTCAGTAATTAATGACTATTTACGATCCTTGTTCTTCATAAAACGACTCTAATTGTGTAGTGAAAAGCATTTTCTCATTACACTCAATTTTACTTCAGTCATTACGTTGCAGGCTACGCTACAAACATTGTTACTACACCGTATCTTTCTGTATTTACATACTCTTAATATAATAGTATTTTATTCACGCCAAAGCGAAATTATGCGAAGATCTTAAGTAGAGATAAGATTACAGGCGTTACTTGATTAACGATGTACTTGAAAAGCTAAACTCCATTATAAGGAAAAAACATTTAGATACTTTCAGTAACATCTGATTAAGTAAGTTCTGAAAAAGCTTTCGTCGGTGTAATTAAAAAACCCAAGGAAAGCGTCCTATCTCGTTATTTCTCGGAAACAGAGAGCGGTATCTTTCATTTTGTAACCTCTTGTAAGGAGTCCTAGCGCTTTTAAGTTTTAACTATTTTTAAAGACATTAATTGCGGTAGTTATGGCCTTGTATTTGGTCAAATGTTTCTTGAGAATTCATATTGTAGTAAGTAATTTATTTAATAATTCGGAAATGAAAGTAGCCTAAGTTATTCCTTATTACATCAGCTATGTGTGAGTGAAAGTCCCTTCATAATCGGTTCAGTCGTCCCGAAGATTAGTCGGAACGAACAGACAGACAGACAGACAGACAGACTGGCAGATAGACAGGCAGACAGACACACTGATAATTGTAAAAAAAATATTTTGGTATATATGTATATGTACATATGTATGTTACCGTGTAAACAAACACTCCAATTTTATTTATCTGTATACAGAATAGATGTAGTACTGGTTCACCTTCATATCTTTTCAAGAAATATTTGTTCATGTTCATAGACATAATTATGCGGGGCTGATTAGACAAGTGGAAATTATACTTGTACGATTTACGCATCCTGTCTAGCACAACAGCATATTGAATTTCATTGGGCCGTAAATTTGCGTGTCGTTTGCTTGAAAAATATTACTAATAATAATAATACATAAAAATTTCTTTATTATTTTATAGATTTTTAATGCTTTATATAATAATGCCAATGTTTGGAAAATACAGTCAATACTTACTAGCAGCTGTAGCAGAGCATTCGCAATTATGGCAAGGATGTGCGACAATAGCATGGGTAAAATTAAGAAACCTTGAGTTATAAGAGACAAAAACTTGTTCATTACAACGTTGTGCAATAAAGACAACAGCGAACACCCATAACCAAGACATACAAGAATTTCAAGTGATAGTTTAGTTCCACGAACTTGGTCCCGCGACCAGATTATTGCATCTCAGCGCTCTGCAACTTGACGACTGTTTGCGCTGTGTTGGCTTTCATGCGGTACAACTTCTATCTTAATGTTATTGACAATGTTTTGAGACTACGTAAGTGTTTAAACTATTCTTAACAGTTTAATTTTAGGGACTTATAATTAATATTTGGTTGTTTTCAAAGTACGCACGTCGTGTATGGCAATTGTCGCACAACAGCAGATAAAATAAATCTGTTTTCTCACCGAAAGATTTGCTTATAGTGTTTGCAAATGTATAGGCGAATTTATTATAATGTGATCTCACTTAATAATATCAAACATTATACTGTCTTCAGATAAAATAAATCTGTTTTCTCACCGAGAGATTTGCGTATAGTGTTTACAAATGTATAGGCGAATGTATTATAATGCGATCTCACTTTGTAATATCAAACATTATACTGTCTTCAGATTCTTTTAATTTTGTGACTCCCAATTCCCTGCCCGCATGGCCAACGTGGGGATTATGGGCAAATCCCTCAGGTGAAGCTTACTTACATTAGTATACTGCAATAGGTTGATAATGGTGATTATTTCAATACCAACGGTTATTCTTCTTCATGTCTTATATAAAAACCATAGACTTAAAAATGGGTGAATATTTTTATAATACATAATTGACCAATATTTATATCTTTGAAAAACAAAATATCAGAATACACAAATCAGTAACATCTGGATTGTGTCAGACACGGTTGAATAATTTCATATCTGCCTTTAATCATTAAGCCTTCATATGTAGATCGTTACTGTATTTTGGAAAAAAAAATATTCCATCCATCGATATTTTTATTCGACCATTCGCACTTTAATGGTTCACAACTGGATTGATACGATTTCATGAATGATTGTGTTTGTCTAAAGTTTGTTCATGAACACTTTTATCAGTGAAAATCCAGGAGTTGTGTTTACAGTTTTATGTGCAATGCCGATGAGTTATGTTATTCTGAAAATGTTGTAGTTAATTTATTGTGGGTTTCCATTGTTAAAGTGAATATTTGAATTGAGCCATGTATAGACTTAACTGAATTTGGTCCGGTTGATATACGAGTATGTGTGCCAATATAAGTTATTGGCCATTAAAATGATTGCTTCGTTGGTTAAGTGGTTTTAAATGCAACTGCCGATCGAGAGGTTCTGGGTTCAAATCCCGAGACGGGTACTATTGAATTTATCTAACTAAAATTTGTAGTTAATCTTTCTAGGCGTAGCGCAGAGTCGGGATTTGTGCTCAGTGTATGGCTATAGACACACCCCCTATTAAATTGTATACTAAACACCTCTGCCTATGTCTTTTGGCATTACAGGTGTGATATTACATTAAATTGTTATACTCTTTATAGAATTTATTTTGACGGTCTGAATTATCGATATTTTATTAATATCATTGCTGTTTACTAACCGTTCCCTGTACTCAAGACCGCTTTTTATTGCCGTTAGAAAGCTGAAATTATCGCCTATTGAATGTTAGACAGTTTAAGAGTAAAGATGGTTTAATTTTTTAAACTTGATCAGACCAATTGTATGTAAAATGCAAATATGTATCTTTGTGTGCAGAAACTATAGACGTTTAATGTGACATCACGCCTGTAATACCCGAAGAGTTTGGCAGAGGAATGTAATTCACTCCCACGTTTTACCAATTATAGATGTTACTATACTATGCATGTTTAGTTATTATTTAAAACACACAAATAAACAACGACGTTCAGAACATTTTTTTACATTTTTATTTAAACTTATCTTGAATAGGTAATCGGAGTTCTCTCAGCATTCGGTTAATACAAATCTCTGTAATTAAGAAAAGCGGAGGTCAGCCGCTCCCAAATCACAGTCACTTCCTCTGTCGGAAGTTCATCGTTTGCTAAGTCAACGTTTAATAATCGTCGAGATTACCTTCAATGGATAGACAGATAGGTGCAGAATTTTTTTTGACCATTTTCTTTATGTGGGAGAGGCATTAGAATGCACCCCACGGCACTCGTTTGAAACGAAGCCTCTAGGGATATCTTTGCACGAGTCATTGGAAATTCTTAGCTACACACTGAACATTCACCTTTCTGGAATGTTCACCTCGTTTCGAACTAGTTCCCGTACGTGAGATCTTGAGTTTGACTTTTGCATTTGTTCCCCGTTCGATTCGATTCATCGATTTCTATTACAAAATGAAACTGTACTTGTATTCATTGATTACGGTTAAATTAATTATGTGTGCGTAATGTAAATGTATTTTTGTATGTTGCAGAAGTTGCGAATGATTGTTTAAGCTCATGTTGAGTGGACAGTAGGAATGGAATAGACCCTCTAGTAGATTCATCATTAGTCCATTGTAATCCACTGTTGGACATAGAACTCCCCTGAGGGCTTATGCTTATAATCCCCTCGCTGGGCATGGAGGTTGGGAATCGCAGAACATATCTTCTCGTACTGTCCACGCTGCCACCCATATGTGGCTAAAGCATGTAGCTGTGCCGTGGCAGATCGCGCTATACGAGCACCTGCCAGCGCCGGGTTTAGTCGCCTACAACATCCTGTATGCCGGCACGGGGTCGGCGAATCTATTCTTACTCCGAGCTCCGCCCCGACACGGATTACTTTGTATATAATATATATGTAGTTCTAGTTAAAAAAATTATCTTCTAAGCGACGAATTTTGTTGTGGTCTACGCACCTATTTTAAACAGAAAAGGACTTTGTTTAAATCTTAACGTAACAAAACAATTGGGTAACTTCATGAATACTATAATTGCAATATTTATAAACGTTAATATTTATGCTAAGTATCGTGTTTCGTATCATCTATACGCTACATTTCAGTTGCGTACAGCGTAACGTGGATAAGACCCAGTTAATTGGGTCTGACTTCTCAAAACACGATCGAAGTTTGCGCTGCGATACCTGACGCCCGGATACAGGGCGCGCGGTGATTCCCTAAAATTAATTGCACAGGGTAATTTATAACAGAGAACGCCGGAACGCAACCTCATTTGCAATTTCGAAGTCTTCATTACATGTGATATGTTGAACGTTTAATGTTTTTTTTATTTTTATTTTACTATAGAATTTCTTGCGCGTTGACTGCTTATGTTCTCTTCGTAATTCTTGTTATCTCAAAATATATGTAACGTCACGCCTGTTCTCTCCGAAAAGGTTGGCAGAGAAGTGTAGTACACTCGCACGTTTCACCAATAACGTTTATGTCCCGCTAAGGAATCGGTGGTGAATATATTTCCATACATCATACCTACATATAATACATTTTACTTAATTATCATGAACATGTATAATATTAAGGAACGTTATTGTTAAGTCACTATATTAATATTATTATTATTGTACATTTATGTATATTAATATTCTCTTTGTTCATATTACACAAATAGCATAAAATAACGTTTAATACTGCCATTCATCATCTGATAATATAATCAGATGTATCTAGAAGATCTAGTACTAAATGCACTCAAAAAGTTTCACTGCAGTTATTCTGTGAGCGCTGTGACGCTGTGTGAAGAAACGCTTAAAAATATTTAATTATTAAAATAGTCACCCTCCAAGACCTCAATAAATATTCCAAATCCAATCGTCGGCGCTACGCAACCTAATTCCAAAACACTTTACGTGTAAAACTCAAACAAAGGAACATATTCGTAACATAACGTAAAGGAACATATTCGTAACATATTATAATTAACTTATTTATACCTTCATTACGAAACGTATTCGTAACTGATCCTAAGGCGCTGATTGTTGTATTTAACAATACTAAGTAACACAATACCCAATGTATGTGTACAATACCACTTAGACAACGTACGCACCGTTGACGCGCTGTCTATAGCAGAATTACTCTCTGTGTATAATTAATCACTTGGGATTATTATGGATGTAAGGTAACGCAATTCAACAGGAACATGTGTGAATTAGACGATACAGCGCCCCAATACTCCCAGTTGGTTGATGATATATCGCAAACATCGTGAACGAACATTGAAGTTCACCTGGGAACGATTCAAAAGTCGTTCATTTCATTCGTTTCATTCACTCAGTCTCGTTCTCACTACTTCGGATTTTTATGCTTTTCTAGTTGCATAAAGTTATAATAATAATAATTTTGTGTTGTGTATAACCATTCGGGAAGACTTGTGGGAGTGCCATCCATGCCTCTACATAACATCTAATGTGTTAGCGTTTGAACATTCTCACACCCCCTCAAGTTCATCATTCTCTTCATACACATGAAGAGAGTGATTAATTTTCCGATGCCGTTTTCCAGGGAGGAATTACGCGGACAAAGCGATATAATCATACAATGACAAATTACTGATTATAGTAGATTTCCCGGAAGTGAGGCATCGCGCACCGCCCTCACGTTCTGTATTATGTATTCTCGGTCCTAAAATTGCCCGATTATCGCCACCTTATAAATAAATGTACACTCATTAGGATTAATTAGATTAAGCAATAATATGTTTTATCCACCGTGGTATTGTAATAAAATAAGTTTCTAAGTATGTTGTTTTTTTTTTAATACGTCTATAGCTGCGGCCTAACGCAGTGAAATTGTGACCATACGACGACTGATATCTACTTCGTCTTTACGTCACTGTCGATGATGTCGGCAGGCGTAAAGGGTTACACTTTTAAGAATAGATTACCACACATCAGACCTCTCTGTAACTGTAATTGTAGTCTAGAACATTACGGCAACAAATGCATATACATAATTGTCGTGTAAGTTCTTCTATGTACTTTTTTTATGTATAAATAGAAATTAGGCTATTCCGTTGTACCATGTTTTCATATTTTTACATCTGTTTTTAAAAGATGTTCATTGGATATTTATGTTTCGTAAGAATGAAAAGGAAAATATGACAATATTGGTAGTCCGTCTTGGTGTTATTCTATATAGGATATACATAGAATCATTAACACGGACTCGGTGTCTTAATCACAGCTTACAGCAATTAAATTTAGTTCCACTAACAGCGAAACCAATAACTAAACCCCTCAAATAATGAAGACCAATACAGTAACTATGAAGGTTTAACTCATATATATGAATATATGTAGGTACCTATATATTAGGTACTAGGTTAGGTACTCATGTAGGTACCTATAAATTTTAAAATGTTATATCATAGTGCCGTTTATTGGTTAAAGATAAACTTTTAAAGTAAGCTTTGAGAGTCACACATAACATTAAATATTTGTACGTAAAAAAGCTAAAAATTGTCGCTCGCAAAGGTCCTACTCTGAAAACACCACATCTGTGTTTACTAAAATAATGCCATTAAAAACTTCTTCTTTTTGAATACTCCCTATTCAATGCTCTTGTTATCTGACATTTAAAATTTTACGGCCCCACTAGCTGTGTGTTCGACTCGTAAAACGTATGAGACTTAAACAGTTTGAGCGATAAAACTGTATTAAAGTTAAAAAATGGCTGATGTAGATATGTCTTATGTGCGACCAAAATACATGTACTATTTCTATGTAGTTTCTTTTTAAGGCGATGACTTGCAAAGTAACTCTATTATAAA
The DNA here is from genome assembly GCA_018246595.1 of Mimoniades nurscia nurscia. Taxonomy (NCBI): domain Eukaryota; kingdom Metazoa; phylum Arthropoda; class Insecta; order Lepidoptera; family Hesperiidae; genus Mimoniades; species Mimoniades nurscia. The sequence goes on along the minus strand of DWFO01003455.1, from coordinate 4,885 downwards.
ATTGTATTGAGAAAGGGCATGCTCCAATGGTTTGGACGTGTTGAGAAAATAGCTGACGAAATAATGACGAAGCAGATATACGAACGTAATGCAAATGTTGGTGGATGCGGGTGCCGAGGGAGGCCAAGATTCTTCTATCTTGATCAAATAGGCCAGATACTGGCTGATGGGGGAGTCAGAAGTCTTCGAAACCGGAGTAAATGTATGAAGAGGTGAAAGTGGAAGAGGCGCGGCAGATCAGAGAAGGCTAATTCACATTTGGCAAATGTGATAGACGCAACAGCCAGATTTAGGGAAACCCTATCTCCTCATTCACAGAGGAGAGCTGTCTTCACTGACATAAAATATAAATACTTACATTTATGTACACATTTGTTCCTGTCTCAATCAGAGTACTGGATGGTTTCAAATTTATCATTTGCTAACATTACATACATACGAGTATGTGATTAAAATAATTCGTTACCGAATAGGTATTATATTAAACCTTTTATAAAAATAAGTTGGCAGTCCAGAAAAATAAAAGAAATATAATTAATGCAGATGGGTCACGGAACGCACGTATTATTACGTGTCAGCGCGAGGGGTCGCCGTGCAGCGAACAAGCGAGCCGAGCTAGCGAGCGTGCGCTTTAAAAAAGTGTATGCGATGCGGATGTGTGGACACTTGTGACAATCACATGGCGCAAAAAGAGACATAAGCGATTATGAATATCTTTTTGATCGACTGTATATTGTACATGATATTCAAGGTATAGGAATAAATTGCGCTCATTCAGCTGTATCTTCGTTGGTGTTCATATGTGCCAGAAATAGTGTTGAAGTGTTCGCGTGACGTAATTAAAATGCGGTTTTCACTAATTGATAGTTAAATATACTTAACTACATAGCGGTGAAATGTAATGTATAACAATATAATATAGTATGAATAGGATATTTTAAATATTTTTTTGTATTATCAGACTTTTATTCCCAAGTTGTCTTGAAGCGATTAATTCCCTTTGTCAGACACGTTTACTTTCTTGATAAAGCGATGTTTTTGGTGTTTCTCACATAATACTGATCGATTTGCATATTCTACATGACCACGTAACGTAACATTACGCCTGGATGCGCCAAATGATCGTATTTTGCATTTTATTTACATGTTTTCAAGCCTGGTGGTTGACCAAACAAAAGAACTTGTTAATTTCATGTTATCGCTACAGTTACATTTATAATTTTTTATTTTCATATATCTCCATAACAAAGAGAACAATTCTAAGTAGTAAACATTCTATTACATTGTTCTGTATAGGAATCGTATGACATTTATTAAAACTTGTACAGCTCTATGGAGAAAACTTAACGGTGAAGCAATTTTATTGTTAACACAAGTTTTTATTGCTTTTCTTGCCTTGGATGTTCGTTATGTTTTCCTTCGGTTATTAAATATGCGATAAAGTGTACAGATATCTGTTTGTTTCGATATACATTTTGATGTTGTTATTTGTTAATTCACCAGAGTTCCATTAAGTTTTACTGTGTAATGAAAATTTCACAATCATGTATTCCAACGATGAATTTAATGGTGTATATAACTGTATTCATCTGCCAACATGTTTTAACCGTCAAATAATTATACTACACCTAATTTTTCACATCACATCACATCACGCCTGTAATTCCGAAGAGGTAGGCAGAGGAGTGTATTACACTCCCACGTTTTACCAGCAACATTTACCATTATAGAATATGTGGTCTGATTAAGTATAAACATGTACTGCCCGGCGCACTGATCTCTCACAATCAGCTATCGACTTGACGAAGAAGATATTATTCATAAGCTCTGGATTATGTTGAAATAGAAATATTAAGTTTCTTAAATTCTCTTATTTGGTTATAAGTACTAGATGTGGTATACCGGAGTAGAGGTAATTTCGCACTTGTATGCTGTTCGCGCTGTCCCTAAGGACTAGTTTATCTTTTGTTTTCTTCTCGGAGGACATTGTTCAAAACATACTCGTAATACAAAGCGTACCTTCTAGGTTTAACAAATTAGTTCCTACTTCTCAATCTTCCGTCAATAGAGTGTTTGAGGTACCTCTGTACGTCAATCAAACCGGAAGCGCACGGTGTAATACCTACATGTAAATTGGTTACTTGAGTGGAGTGCATTCTGCTGTGGATATGTTTGATTCATATATTTTGCTTTAAAGTACAAAACTTTTAATGGAACGTTTTAGTCTAGCAAACTTAACATCATCCGTGTACATATTTTCCCAAAGGCGTACGCAGGAGTGTAGGACACTCCTTTTTTTTGCGCCCAGTTGCGCCACTTATATTATACGTTACACCATGGAGAGGGAGGGGGGACTGGGGTGAGCCTATTGGCATATTCCGGGCACAAATCCAAACTCCGTAATAATACTTTTAGTCGAGTAAATGCAAGTGTTTTTAATATTCTGGAAGCAAATAACGCTTTCTGATCTCAATTCTGTTTTGGACAGGCCAATGATATTAAACCGCCGCGTGGCTCTCGTGAAGAATATAAAACTGCGTTTCGTTCTTTGCGTCGGCTATTAGTATTAATGAGAGGGTTTTAATTCTAGCGAAAAGCACTGAGAGCGCTTTGTACACAATTTCTTTCTGATTAAATAACGTAGTAATAGTGTTTATACAACAAAATCTTTTGTGATACAGAGATTTTAATGAGATGTGTGAACATGACGCATTTTTTTTACTTTGACTTTATATTACTAAACCACGAATAGGAATCTTTGTTGAGTAAGTTGTTGTGTATCTGTGTACCATAACCTACGTGTACATACCTATAGTTTTAAGCAAAATTGTCTTCATTACAAAAAAAACATATTAGAAGCCAATATTAACATTAGCAGTAGCACAGAATTGTTCAATTTATCCCATAAAGGCTATTTTGGTATTTTATCTTTCATAATGTCCTGTCACCCATTAAAGTTCATTTATAGAGATAGCTAGCCTTCCAAGTGACTACGTGACATGATGTCCCGCGTCAATCGTGACACCTCATTCGTTTACCGTAAATTGATAAATGGTGTTCAGTAAACAAATAAACGATGCGTGCGTCGATCAGACGGTTTGAATATTTAAAATTAATAACACTGCATAATGTAATTCGTACATTTTTATGAGCTTAAAAAATAATATTACTTGTTTCATCTGTTTCTGATTTAAATCGTGGATAGTTGTTATCCATGCAGTACTTAATATTGGGAAACGTAATAAAAGTCGATTTCGTTTGTTAGGCGTAGGCGATGCGAGTACCTGTGCTGTGCGGTCCTAAATCCGCATGCCGATCGTGAGGATTGTGGGCAAAACATTTGAGCGGTGTCTATGCCCAGTGGTGGGCTTCAATAAGCTGATGATGGTAAATGGTTGATAGTCACTGCTAATAATTATTTGAATTTCAGATACTTTTGAAATACGACCTCAATGTACTACATGTGATCGTTGATCCCTAGGCGACGTTGACCTCTTACCATCAGGTGGCCTGTCTGCCTCTCTGCTAGGTATAATGTATAAGAAAGACATATGCGACAACGTCGGAATTGATAACGCGGAAAGCATTTTACACAAATTTGCTTTAAATACGTAAAGTTGAATTACATTGCTCGTTTCGAGATAGAAAAATTGTTCTGCTATTCCCGGTAATGTAAACCTATATGGAAGTACATAATATTTGAAGTTGTGAACAAAGTTTAGACTCATTTAAAGCTATACTAAGTGAATTCTTGCGTTGGCTTACACTTTACATTCAAACTATGCAGAAGCTATTCTTTTTCTTAGTGCTTAAACAATGTACAACCTAAATGTTCGTATTTCAGATTGTTGTGTGAATAAGGCCAATTGTTTTCTTATTTTCGAAGATATGATGACCTAATATATAGTCCTATTTTATTTTGTCTGAAATAAAGTACCTACTATATCAATAAAAATATAAAATAACGTAACTTCACGCTTGTAATCCCCGAAGAGGTAGGCAGAGGAATGCAGAACACTCCCACGTTTCACCGGTTAAGTTTACGTCCCACTATGGAATAGGTGTTGAGCCTATTGCCATGCATCGGGCACATATCCAAGTATATACAAATCTAAATATATACATACATACATACATAAGGCGTGAAGTTACTTTACTTTAAATATATACATAAGCAGGTATGTGTATGATTGCAATGCCATGATATCACATGGAGTACATAGTATATGTATATGTGTAAATATAAAATAATACTCTGATCCAATGTACGGAACCAAAGATATACCTACAACATATTCATTAAGAGTAAACAATCCGTATTCATCTCCATATCCTACCTCGTTGGTCGTGTTTATTGCAACTACGAAGGCCTATCAAGAGGTCCTGTGTTCAAATCCCGGGTCAAGCCCTACTGTTTTCTTGTAATGGCTCGCAATTTGCTTATGTGTCCGGTATATGGAAAAATACTCACCACCTATTCCATAGTGGGATGTAAACGTAACTGGTGAAACGTGGGAGTATACTACACGCCTTGCTCTTCGAGATTACAGGCGTAATGTTCCGCTGTTACGGTATAAACCTACGGTATACGGTATATATATGTGAACGTCACGTTTCAGCTAAGTTTCAATCGAAATGATGACGGAAATTTTTGATTGAACAATTTTAAAACATATTTTACTTTGAAATTTTGACAACCTTAATAATAATCCAGGTAGCTACTGTGAATATTAACGTAACAATTATTTATTTTACCCACGTCAGAGTCAGACATTTCTCTGGCTGTCCCGCAAAGAAAAACACGAGCGAAGGATACAACAGAGCACTGAATATAATCCCCTTAACACTGGGTTGCTTGATTGTTTTCATATTAAAAATTCCTTTT
>DWFO01003454.1:0-12294 GCA_018246595.1 Mimoniades nurscia nurscia | reverse complement strand
AGATTAATTGAGGGACGATTAACCATTTTATACTTCTATTATTACACTCGGGTTTACTCTCAGAATGAGAAGAGTTAAGGTTGACTGCCACGCTGGCCAAGGGCGGGCTGGCAAATGTCAAACACCTTAGAAATCATTTTGTAGTACCTACTGAATCATGGTCTGATAACCCCAAGACCATTCACTGTTACATAAAGTGATAATTATTCTTAAAACGCATATATTTATAAAGAGATGGGCGTCCGGACAAGAATCCAGGATCATCGGAGCGGGAGGCTGAATTATAAACCGGCTATACTCGCTATACTGTACTTTATATTAATGATGTCACGCTCTGCTCTACATTAATGACGATGGTGATAATAGTGAGGTAATTATAATCGAAGCGAACAGAGCATAAGAGAAATCCAACTATAATGTTACTTAAGTGAATTTTCTGCCATGTTATTTTCAAGAGAAACGTCCACAAGATAAGAGACTTCGCTTTTAATTCAAGATATCCAATGCGAGCACTGGACCGGCGCGATCTTACCTATGTATTATTCATGTTAATGTCACATTCACGCGAGTTCTGTATTGTGGAGGTAAGATGAAAAACTGACCGTTAAAATGTAAGTAAAAAATCGTGCAGTATAAAAAAAAGTAGAATTAAAAGCGACTATCAAAACTTGACAAAAAATGTGTATAGGTACTCATTACTGTGAAGACAAGCAAATAGTAAAAAGTGTCTGTTGAAATGGACTACAAGCAGTGCTATGTGCTCATTGAGAAGATGAAAATATATTTTATACTTATTTAGAAATGTCTCAAACAAACACAGGCTAATGGATAGGACATGGTAAGTTTCGTGGTGGCGGGCATGAACCAATAAATTGATAGTATCGATTAAACATCAATTGAACCTACAACGTTAACTTATTTTCATTGCTCTTGAAATTTAATTCAGTAAAAACAATGAATTCAATTTATTTATTGTTATATTTCTAACATCTTTACTAACTGTAGCTTTCTCAAAACCACTTCGATTTCGTTTTGAGAAACCAGGTGCTGAGCTTGATATGCCACAATGATGGTTAAAAGTCACAGAATTAAGTGGAAAATGGAATGCAATGAAAATTGTAAGGTCGTAACACACAGTAACGAGTCACATTTCTAATGTAGGATTGGTGGTCAATTACAATGTAATGATTCTATTATTTTCTAGAACATTCGATTGCGTTCGCAATTCGGTGTGCAGCAAATTTGAAAAATGAAACTGAGAAAGTACCTACTGTCACATTTGCTAATAAAAAAAATATTCCGAGGACTTATTATGGAAAAAAGGAGGTACTTTTAGAAATAAATAATACAACAAGTCAAAACATTTGATGTCCAGATTCCTACATGATTAATAAAAGTTGAAAGAATTGGTACCTATTACATATATTGACAATAAGTAAATAGATAACAAAATATTCCAATACATACGTTTGTATATATGTCCCCAATAGTTTCGAGCCTTTACTAAAATAACGTAATCGTGACAGGAGGGTATCTACATATATTGATCATTGTTAAGGATCGGTGCTCGGTATTTGAATTCACACCCTCCGTAATGGGAGGCTGATATCTTAACCAATAGGCTACACATAATCCGTACGCCATAATCGTTACTGTGAAATATTACATACACAAATAAAAAATGATAAAAACATGACAAATAATTATACTTTACTTTGATCTACAAAGTTTCGTTATAACAACTAATGTGGTGAGGCAATGAAATACTACTTTATCTTTAGTACATAAACATTAATGTCTGTTATTAGTTATTACTGCTGTTAAAATTATAGTCTATACCTATAGAACTGTAGCTAGACCGAGCGAAGGGGCGCTAATAACCGCTGGGTCGAGAATAATGGGTTCCTTATAAATTAGAAAGCGCAAATGACATATCTCATTAACAGGAAGCTTAGAAAGTTCCCACGGGATTGGAATCTGCACAACTGACACACTGACACACTGACAGGATTCATTTAGTAAGTTAAAAAATAATTAATGAAAATAATAGAAACTTAAAAGAACACTTGTAAGATTACAAAGAAATCTAATAAATATATGAAAAATATGTAATCAATGCAAAAACTTAACCAACAGTTTTGTCTATTTCGAAGAGCCTCTCAGTTCATTATTCTTTTTGATCGCTTTTATATCGAGTAATTAAACCTATTGTATTATTTGATCACTTTTTTAAACTTTCGCTTTAACAAATATCGTTAAACGATACAGTTACTTATCCTATCGCGATTTTCTTTATCGTTAATACTTATTTCATTTACATGACACCAAGTACACATAGTTCAATACTGTTTCCACAAAGCATCTTATCGGAACATACATATATGGTACTTTATCTTAGCTTAGTAAAATAGGACATTTCCTCGAGGCTTCGCAATCGTACATTTGTACTAACTGTGACTAACTTTGTTAGAAGTTCAGAGGTATCCTACATTTGACAAATATCTATTGATTATAAGTACTATTACGTGATCTGCACACAAACACACTCGTGACATAAAGTCCTAAATAAAAATCAAGATGCCAACCGCACAAAGCGCAAGTAGGTATGTACCAACCCTAATGCAGCGGTATCTATGTGACGTCAGAATCATGTTCGTACATTGACCTGCGCACCTGTTCTATTCCTTGCCACGACCAGATTATAATTTTTTATACAAGGATTACATTGTAGAGATCAATAGAAATATCAGAATGCACAAATATACCTACAGATAATATTTTAACTTAGAAATGGAGAATATTTTAAAAGTATACAAAATCGATCATACGTGGGATTATACAGGTGTTATACATACATATAATTTAGCTTAGCATCACGATGTAGAATCTGGGATTCAGATTTAAATTAAGTTCATGAAAAGGAAAGCGAATTACGGTAAAATTTCGATTCGAATTTGGGTATGACTCAAACGAATTCGTATTTACGAGTAGAACCGGTTTTGTCGGATACTGCGAAACGACTCCTTATCTATGAGTAACAGCGAAACAATTTACGCTAACAATTTATCTATTTGAAGTTAAAATTAACATTATTTTAAATGTTTTATTGAACACTACAAGTAAAAGTACGTATTTTAATAAGTTATACTTTTATAATGGTTTGATTCAAACAGTCACATTTTGTCTATGGTCTATGTTTTATTGACTTGGATTCGAAAAACTAGAAATCTGAGTATAGTACAGTTCCAGGCTTCACTAGTTACATTTCACGCGCCAGTATGGAACAAGGGTGAGACTTGGGTTCGAACCTTTGATATATTATTCTAAAAAAATACGTTTTTTAAACAAATGTAACTCCATGTAAAGGAAAATACCGCGAGGAAGCCTGTACGCTGTAGAAGTGTTTACATTCTCATAATATTTTTAAAGGGTTTGAAGATAATCAACTAGCACTTGGATAGCACAAGTGTTCTTACTATGGTCTAGATATTCATTTTTCAAGATCTGGATCCAAAGATGGAGAAATGAAATTGTTGACATCGTAGCAATGATGTACTCATTATCAACTGGCCGTATACATTCGCTACGTCTGTAAATCAGGGCAACTTCACATAGCAGGTACCGAAACTAATTAAATACGTATACAATAAAAAAATTCTTTTTATCGAGAAATAAACTAATGAAACAGCATTAAAAATCGATTAGCGTGTGATTTATCAACCTTGGTCTTATTAATATTAATTCAAATGCGCATGTTTTTATAAGCAATGCGCGAGTTTTATAAACAATGTCCGTGACTGCTGTCGCTGCGAGACTAACATAATTAAATATTTGCGTATGCATTTATCATTGCCAAGAGTACCTTAGCACGGTTTCAGCCTATTTCGGGATTTTGTGTTCGTATCCCAGAATCATCATTATCATTATTCTGTCTCCGTCCATTGCTAAACATCAACCCACGTTCATAAGGTTTTCTTGCCAGTTAACTCCGCGCTGGTCATGTAGATTGGGAATCTTTTGCGTTTGCTACCAGGGCATTTAGTCGAGTCTATCTAGCTGGTCACAAATCTCGTCTGTTGTATACAATGTACTGTGTCATGGGCAGCTGCCGATTGGTTGGGCTCCGAATAAAAATCTTGGATGCTTTTACACCCCCAATATATTATTATAATAATGGGGATGATTAATATCTCAGAGATAATTATAAACATGCAGATAATTAATATGAACATAGTACATAAGAATTAAATAATAGTGTTGTAGATTACAGAACTGTTTGAGTATTTCTGATCCTTCTAAAATCGTCCTTATCATTGTCATTGTAGCCTTTGACGCAGGTCTCTCATTCCGATACACTTTAATGCCAATAGTCAACCACGTCGGTCAAGTCTGACTTGGCAGACGTCGCACGCCTTAAAGGAGATTTTAGTGATTTCTAAAGTGTATAGCTTCCTCACGTAGTTTTTCATCGCGGTTATTTATACCGAAACGCAAAAAATATTGAAAAGTAAATAACTTAAATTAGATGGACATGCTTTCGAATTTCGACAGACATTTGAATTTCAAACCCTGGAAAGGTGAGCCGAAATTCAAACCGCAAATCTGTCAATGCTCATGTTTTAGATTTTGTATGTAAGTATTTAAATATTCAAAACACACTGAATTTACATCGGTCAGATTAACTAATTGTAGTGTAGATCGAGCTCAGTGGCATGCTATTGGAGAGGCCTATGTCTAGCAGTAGACAAGAATAGGCTGATGATGATGATGATGAGTGTAGATTATACATAACATCATTACAAAATGTATTAAATAAAATCATCATTTTAAAAGTGTAATATTATTTTAATTTAACTAACACTGATGTAAGCAATTATTGAAAATTGTAATACATGACATCGATTAGTAATAAATTTTTATTTCACAATTTATGAATTAATTATTAAATAACTATAATATTAACACTTACCCACAGTCGCTTCGAATAAACAATTTCAAGTTTATATCGCAATATTTCTGAACTGTCGAACTATAAATTATTCACCACAAGAACAACAGCCGTATCTTATTAATTCGTCTTGTAATTTTTATCTATTCTTACACTTTATCGCGTACTACGATAATTATAAATAACCGCCTGTTATATTTCACACCGGTAAATGTTTAAAGACCACGTATCCATAATATAAAAGTATCAGTGTTGCGACACGTAAAAACTAATACAATTGTTGAAAAAATTACACTGGTAATAAAAGGAAATCTTTTTAAATAACGTTCAAAAAACGAATATCGCGCTCTCCAACTCACGAGCAACGTCGACTCGGGTTGGGTATGTGTTTAATCTACACTGCGTCACTCCTGTTGTCTCTTTCTCTGATATAGCGCTTTCTGCTTCGTGAAGGTTTGAAAATACGAGTGCATCTGTCCTTGACTCTGACTCTTAGCTCCTACAAGAAACGAAAAGTACCGTATACATTCCCCTCCCCGTTCACCGTCGAGTTGGTCGAAGAGTACTGTTATATTAGACAGAGAGGAGTATATAATTACCAGTTAGGTGTGAAAACTGACTGTCAATGACCGAAGGCTTGAAGGATCAAAATAAGAAAACATTGACGAACTTTACTGTTATAAATTATAATACTCGGTCCTTTGACCTCGATTTGGGTTTTGTGAAAAAAAATACTTAGCGATAATACTATTCCGTTTTCATTTGAATCAAGTTCATGTTTGGCTTAAGATATGTACTCGTATATCATGCAAATAATTTTACTGTGTATTGAATATATATAAAAGTCATAGTTGGCTATTGTTTTATTGCGAATTGTTAAACAAGCAGTGTTAGCATTACGTATGCTGGTTGGAGCGTATGAGTGAGCGATTCTGTAATCTCAAATCAATAGAGGGAAATGTTGCGTACATTTCGCCGACGATGGTATGGAGTATCGAAGTCGTATTGTTTTGTATGCGAATTTTGTTTTTTTTTTGCTCAAGGTTAATCCTATTAAATGTAGCCAGTCACATAAAATATAATGGACTCATTGATCTGTGCTGGACCAGGAGAACAGAGCAGAGAGGTTTACCTGATAATCAGCATATTAGCGATATATGAAAATTTTGATAACATTAATTTATAATCACAATATAAATTCTACAACTCTAAAACACAACAACCGTAAAACACAACATCAAACAAAATAAGGATCTTTTACACCAACATTCAGCTTTATTCTACTTTATAATGGACATTTTACTAGCCATACAAAATATATATGTACGAGTACATACGTTGGTATCATACAAAAAAATGGTCGCAACCAATATCCTTGAATTTTTGTATAAATATTCAAATCCTTTTACATTTTATTTTGTTTACTGTTGTAATTTATGTATTTTTGCTAAGCATTTCTGTTTTAATGTTTTCTGCTTGTCAACCTACTACCTCTAATAATTGTAATTGTTCTCTTTTGTCTTTTGTTTTTATCCTTGAACTTGTCCCCAGCATTATAATACCTATATATCCTATCTGTTCTTGTAGTTTTCTGTATCTCAGTAAGAGTTCTTCACCTTTCTGTTTCTCGCATAGTACCCACCACTCTGAATAAATTGATTCTATTCCAATTTCATTAACTTCAAAATTTTCGTTGTTTGCGAAATATGTAAAATTATGAGACTTTCCTCTTTTTTGTTTTTCTTGTACCTACTTCTTTTTTTGATCACTATTTTCCTCAGGTTCATGTATTTTATTAATAATTTTCCTCAATTTTATGTATAGTATAACATATTTTTCGTTTGAATCTTCGTTCCGTCTTGCTTAATAATACGTTTTATGACTTTCATATATATAATGCCTAGAATATTGAAAGGGACTGAAATTGATTTAAAATATTGCAATATGATCGATAATTCTGTACGTTGCGGCGTTGCTGCATTAATGTTGACAAAGGTTCTAAATTTTACGTATATGCCTGTGAACACTTATCTGATATCTAGTTACCGGTATGTTTAAAAAATAGGTGAGTTGTTTAAAAAACGAATGACTATAGCATTTTCAAATTTCAAATGCTTCGATACACTGTAAGCGTCCAGTAATGAGTCCTAAGTTCTTGTTGTCACTTGCCTTTTTAATATTTAACAGTTTTAATTTTCACGTACATTATGAGGTGAGAAATATGGATATTATTGAAAAAAATACTATATATAATATGTTTATGAGTTATGTTATGGGTATTGTATATTTTCCAAAATTATGGAACTATAATCACAAAAATAACTGTATATTATATTCTCTCAACAAAATAACTGAACCGCTTTTAAATTTTGGTAGGTATGGGAACTGTGGGAAAGGACATGATGTGCTTCTATTGTATGGAAATTATTCAAGTTTAATGTAAAAGAAATCGCGTGTAGCAAGTAACTTAAATGTAATTTTTATGTATATGATTAAGTATTTTTAGATAGATTTTATTGAATGTTTATATTGGCCTTTGCTGCCGGATTAATAACAGTCGACATTTTAATATATTTGGGTACAGAAGCTTGAATTGAATTCAGGGTGTAAAGGACGTTGAACATTTACTAGAACATTTCTAAATTTTACTATAGAAAAATTAATACCTTGATGTGTGAGTCAGAAAAGGTAGTATTATTGTCATCGTTGTGTAACGTTGTCCATGTCTCTATAATTCTTTTAAAGCTTTAACTGAAGCTATTGATTTATAGGTGGAAGCAAGAACGCATGAAATAGTACCGTTGCATGCTGGTTTGATAAGAAATATTGAAAAAGTAAGTTTAAAGTAAGAAATCATCTTTTGTGTGCTTATGAATTTGCCCTAATTTTTACTAAATCTTGATGATATTGCTAATGAACTAAGATAGAATGTTATACTTAGTTCTATGTACATATGTCCAAATAACTTTTTCTTTTATATTTGGAAGTAGGTAACCAGCAGACAGCAGTTGCTCGTCATCGTCAATAGATTTATACCTGCAATATACCTGGAACTGGTATAATGGTAATGGTAGAGGTAATAATAGTAGGACTGTTGGTAGCAACATAGAATATGACATTTAAAGAAACATACCTATTAAAATGTATTAAAATGTTTTTTTGTACTACCAAAAACTACTTAAAATTCCAGGTACAGGAGGAAGAAGAAGCAGTGAATCCTATTATTCAAGATGGAGCTTTGGTTGAGTTTCCTCACACAAAACACAGGAAGGTTAAAACAAGAGAGATAGAAAAAAAGAGGAATGATGTATATGTGACAGAGGCACAAGAGGTAATAAAGAAGAGAAAAAAGAGGAAACGAAAGAAGAAAAAGAAAGTTGTGCCTAGAAGATTTGTAAAGACAACAGTGGCAGAGTCAGATAAAGATTCTAATATGACGGATTCGAAGGAAGTTGTTAGAAGAAAACCGGTAGACATTATTGTACACATAAAAATGAATGAATAAACTTTAACAGTTTTCTTGTTTATAAAGTACAAACTCGTGGTAATTGATGAATTTCAGAGTATTTAAATTATTGGCATTATTGTTAACCTTTATTATCTTTTTATTGTTAGACACCGATCTTCTCTTAAAATGCATTGCTTTCAGGCATCTATTAATCACGCTGGTGAAGTGCGGGTGGCAGATTTATAGGTCCTAGAGAATATTATACAAAATTATTTGATTGTGGTATGCTTACTACGTTTGCCTTCATGTTGTAGCGAGGCATATAGGGTTTTGAAATTCTGTTGTTTTAAAATTAGAGCTGCTTTTCCTCCAACTAAATTATACAGGTGAAACTTTTTCGTGATTCGTATTCTTAATGTAAAAGATCGTGGCTCCTTCGTGTTAGCAGTCTATGATGTTTCGCCATTACGTCTATCTATTACACTATTATTATATTCCTTTAATGTGATCCGTTATCAAAGAAACCGAAAATGAGACATGTTTTTACTGTTTACATATTCAAATTTTCTATATTTATTTTTTAGTTCCAATTTAAAATAATCATGGTGTAAGATGTAAATTATTTTAGTGTAAATCATTTGTTTATTCACTCGTTGGATTTATTAACAATTTTTACATACAGTACAAATATATGATTTTACTGTTAGAAATATACCTTCTTTTATAATACATGTACTTACATCACTGTATTTTTTTATTAAAATCCATATTGGTATACCTCGGACACTATCCGGTAAGTGAGTGTGTTGATTTGCTTGGATATGCTGGTTGTGATGTGATACGTCGGAAGAACTGGTCTCATTTGATGGGCTGGATTTACCTGAAATCATGACATACATTATTAAAGTTAACTATACCACCAGGCGGCATAGTAGGCAACAGAGGGCGGCCAAAAGCCTCTCGACGTCAACGGCCTCTTCAGATCGATAAACTAAAAGCACGTGATGGGTGGGAGAGAAGAAGGGAGTGGTCACTATAGCTTATGAACTATTGTATGGCCAAAATGTTCCAATTATTATTTAGAATATTTGAATAAGGGCTTTGTTTTTACATTTATGAAAATAATATTGTGATTCGAAGACAGATTATGTACATAGAGTATAGATTGATATTTAATAATAAAATGATGATTATGTATCTATTAAGCATTTTACGTTATAAAAGATAAACGAAAAGTTTCATTCTGGATGTACTCGTATGTCTTAAGGGGACAAAATGTAGAGTAAAATGTATTGTAGTTAGCATTTTGTTGTCGAATATTAATTTTAGGTAAAATTTATTGCTAGCATCCATGAGTCAGGGTTTTTCTTATCTCTAATGTGGAAGTTTAAATTGAATTATTTCTTCAAATATGTGGTATTTTCCTTCCTATTTCTAAATCTTAAATTTTAAAATATAATGTATAGGATTATGATTATATGGATTATATAGAAACTTTTTACCATATAAATTATGTATTTGTAATGGATATTTTGGTTACTAAATAAAAATAAAGATTCTATTGTGTTTCAATGTTTGAAAAATGTACGACGGTTGAATTATATGGATATTGTTCATAAAAATATAATAAAATCGCGATAAAAAATGGAAAGTGGCGGTAAAAAATTGCGATCATAGGTGTTTTTGCATGCCAAATCTAAAAAGCAAAAAAAATGTGTATTCTGGATTGAGCCACCCTTATTACTTAATGGTATAAAAAAAGCCCTCGGCCTATTCTTAAACCTACCAAATATACACTAAAAATTTCATAGTAATCTGTTGCTAGGATTTTGTTCATCACATTCGTCTAATGGAAAAGACAACATTTTTTTTAAACGTTATTTCTGTTTTCGTGTCTCTTTCCTCATGCCTAGTATTCTGCAAATCAACTTCAATGTATTTAAAAAAAGTAAGATCACGACAGTAAATCCCCGAAGAGGTACGCAGAAGAATGTAGAACACTCCCACGTTTCACCAGTTACTTTCATGTTCCACGATGGAATAGGTGGTGAGCCTATTGCTATATACCGGGCACATATCCAGACTTCGAGCCACTACTAGAAAATCTAAATTAGAAAATTTATTAGTGCCCGACCGGGGAATCGAACCCAGGACCTCCCGTTCGGCAGTCGCACTTGCAACCAACACGACCAACGAGGCAGTCAAATTGACTAATATACATGACAAAAAAAGAAATTGTGTAAATTATGAAGTTTTGCATTAATCCGTTATTTGTATATTGAATTTTAAAAGTAATGTAAATCTTTGCAATGATCTATTTATTTTGGAATATTATGTAGTCTTTAATTGTGGACAATATTTGTAAATTATAAAGTTATTCTGGTGTTCAATACAATAGTCCTTAAGTTACACGTTTAATCTTCGTTCACCCGCGATGTGTAGGTACGTAATCTTTTAAGCTCGGAATTAAGGGCGTGATTAAACGTCGCCTAATTTTAGCGCAGGGAAATTACTTGGTCGGGGATGTATTAGTGTTTTCTTCAAATTAACAGATATGGAGCTTACGCAGCCTACACGAAGATCAATTTATTATTAATTATAAACATGTTTAGCATTTTAGGATTACTGCTAATGTTACATATGACAATGCGAGAAGTTTAAGTTTTGAAAGCATGAAAGACGCTACGCCGTTTGGACTGCATCAAAATGAAAAGTTCTTGGAATACTTTATAGCACATATAATATGTTGAGAATCTGATTTTTGAAGAATTTTTGTTATGTATACCTACAATAGAAATATCGCCTGCATTAGAAGTTGAAATTAAAAAGAATAAAATAAGTACATGTTACGTTTTTGCAAAGCGTTTTCGTTAAGCATTATTCAAACATTACAGCTAGGCTTGGCAAACAATAGTGTTTGGAGTCTTCAAAATAACAAACTTGTACCAAGTTTATTGTTCGTTTATTAAAGTGGGCTCTGAAACTTCTAACGTTCACCTATATACAATAGCATAATCCAGTAGTACTCGACCCAGAATTTGAACCCAGGACCTCCCGATCGGTGGTGGGGCTCGCAACCACTGGACCAACAAGGCATTCGCAATAAATAAATAAAAAATGTGCCTTTGTAATACAATAAGTTTCACGTTTTTTAATATTAGAACCTTCGGATAGTATGATATCACAAATAGCTAGGTATATGATACAAATTTCAGAAGACCATTTAATGCAAGGCCAAATAGTTGATTAACTAAACAGAAATTCTAAATACCCCCCCCCTTCTTGTATATAGATAATTTTAACAGTCCATTGTAGCAGTCCATTAACGAATATGAGGACTCTTGTTCATCATACGAATATTTGTGTATATTGGAATAACAGGGAATGACAACTACGTACTTTAATAAAAATTTGAGCTTATATTAAAATTGTTGTTTATTACTCAATAGCAAGTATCTACGCGTTTATTATGGCATTTACGTTTATGGTATTTTCGTTAAAATCCATGTACGCTTCTGGCTCTATCTGGTATGTAGAATGTGTCAATTTGTTTGGATTTGCTAGGTCGCATCTGCGTTAAGCTGTGGTGCGTCGGAAGAACTGGTCTCATTTGATGTGTTGGATTTACCTAAAATGATGACAAATATTGTTATGAAATGTACTAAACAAAGTATTGTCGCCTAGCGCCCTAACACCTAAATTATTTCAGTTGTCTGTATCGAGGCGGAGTAAGAATACATACCCTAAGAGGCGATTAAATTCTGACTGCCTACGGTCAGCAGTGTAGGTGGCGCAAGGGGCTGTGCTCTGCGGTTCCAAACGCGCATGCCCAGCTTGTGGATTATGAACATAACCTCTCAGGGAAGGCTAATGATAATGAAGCTGCCCGTAGGCAGCT
>DWFO01003453.1:0-12295 GCA_018246595.1 Mimoniades nurscia nurscia | reverse complement strand
GATGTGATCTTTAAGTGCAAGATATTACAACTTAGTGGTGCACGGTTCTTCTGCATTATAACCCTTTCTTTTCTCCGAAACGAAGAGGCGCTAAATGAAAAAAAATATCAAGCAAATATATGACGTTCTTATTGGTTTTTGCTACAACCATATACCATTAGCAAGAAGTAAATATGTAAAGGTCAAAATATTTTCATTCACTTCGATATTACTACATATAGAAGGAAACGTCAGAGGTACTTCCAAATTTAAATTTATCAATTCATTAAAGACCTTCCAATTAGACCCAAAACCATTAAAGAAGATATAAAATTGGGCAAACCAATACAGTGGAAAATGAAAATGAAATGAGCCATCAGTAGGGGACCCAATCACATTAATGGAACGGACTGTACAATAAAATCATTCAGTCGATGTAACCCAAACCGCGGCGCCCCCGCACGTCGCCTCACCGCACTGTGCGACTTGCACTAGCGGGCTTGTCGCGCGAATTAACACTGCATGCTTTTAACACAGCATTTATTACACATTTAATGGGTTCACCTTTTGCCTAAATACGTTACAGTACACAGAACGTAACAAACAGAAGAACATACTTTTTCATTTCTACACTCAAATAAACCTACGAAATAAATTCGCAATACATACAAAGATTACATTTACAGGCACACACTACTCAAAGAACACAATATCAAAAAGTACACATGCGAGTAAATCTCATTCCGATGTTCGTATGGATGACTGAGTCAAGAGATAGCCGCTCAGTGGGCACGTTGCTGCGAGTGCCGTCTGAGGGACGCCCAGGAGTACATCTGTCTCTCATTTATTTTTATGTTAACTTTTAATAATGTAACATGTACTCGTATAAACAAGGTTTTTCTTGTGGGATCTTTGAAAAAAATAAAAACCATTTGAGTAAGCAATGGTATACCTACCTATACCTAAATATTTCGAGAAATTATCCAAGTCTAGGATTGAAAAATATGCTCCTTATGCATTATGCATCACGATTTTTATTTGGTGGTAAAATAAAATCGTCGAAGTGAAATAAATCTATGGCATGATGTAAATAAAAATTTAGCTATGATTTAATTAGTGAGGGAGGGAGGCCTGCGTCCAGCGATGGACTCAACACGAGTGGGATGATGATGGCGAATTTAATTTTCTCACACTTCCCTCTGAATGACAACAGGGGGTTTTGGACACGAAACACAACACGAGGAACACAATTTAAAAAATAAATGGCCTACGAAGAGAAGGTTCTAGACAAAATAAATGATAAAACGAGATATTCTCAGGCTTTTTATATGTAAATTGCTCCCCGAAAACGACCTACAGCAACCGTACGATTACGCTGACATAACAGAAACCTAGGCTTTTACGAAGCTAAATACCGATTAAGTTCATCCCAGACACGTAAAAAAGGAAATTGCAGGGATAACAAGGTTTACTTTTCAAATGTTTAGCTCGCAGATGTTATTTACGTCACTGCTACTTCATTTTTAAACGCTTCAACGAATACATGTACACGCCCCTTTACATGTTAAAAAGTAACATCACGCCTGTAATCCCCGAAGAGGTGGGCAGAGTAATATACGAGTATAACATTCCCACGTTTTACCAGTTACTTTGAAGTCCCATGATGGAATAGGTGGTGAGCCTATTGCCATATACTGGGCACATATTCAGACTCCGAGCCACTACTAGAAAATCTAAATCAGAAAATTTAGTAGTGCCCGACCCGGGACTCTAACCCAGGACCTCCCGTTCGGCAGTTGCACTTGCAACCAACACGACCAACGAGGCAGTCAATGAGACCCTGTATATGTTATAGACAGATTATAATATATATAACACGAGTTTACAATGTCAGCAAAGAAAGTAAAAAAAGTTTTAACTCCTATTTCACGACCATGAGCACAACATTGGTACATAAATATTTGTAGCACTCGCCAGTTCAACGATTCATAAAAATGAATATTTCAGTGCGCGTAAAACCCCAGCAAAAGCGTATTCCCTGCAGGGCGCCTAGCCTGAAGCGTACCAAAAGTAACCTGAATAATTTATCACACTTAACAAACATTAATGTGTCTCGAGACCATTAAAATATCATCTCTTGGCTCTTCGTAAATGAATCGTTGTTTAGAGCTAAACAGATTTTCGACTAGATCAAAGTGCGAGATGGAATTAATGCTGAATTTGACTTATGATGCGGGATCGCGAAGGGTTGGCACTTAGAGGGCGAAATTTTCGAACAACGTAATGGTTATCAAATTGAATTATTAATCACAATGGAAACTTTGAGGGCAAGTAGAGTTGAAGAAACCGAATTTTAAAGCGAATTTTAGGTGGATTAAAAATGTTGCGATCAGACATTAACGTTCAAAAACTTGACAAGATTAAATTTTGATAGAATATTAATATACATTTTAATTCGGCTTATTTTGTTCTATTGTAGGGTACTTCATATTGTATCAAACAATTATCTAAAATTAAGACACGATACCCATATAACACTTAACTTTCATTATGCTGTTTTTTTATATCCATGATGACTGTAAATAATATTATATAATTTATTTCTATTTTTTTTATTGAATATAAAATAACGAGTGAAGTTAATGAATTAAGGAGGACCGTTCATTTTAAAAGTTTGGTTAATATGATGTAATAATGATCAGTGAATCTATCTGTGCCGTAACTGAATTAATGGGATTAACAGCTGTGAACTTTATATTCATTTAACGAAAAGCAGTCACTCCACGTTTTAAACTGGTTGTGGAGTGGGTGAGTTCGCTAGTGAAATCTGTCATTGACGAGATCCGACGTCTCCGGAACACGCCTCACTGTTATCGCTCTTCCGGTGGGAACTACCGCGAGAGGAAGTAAGCAACGTAGTGAAAATGTTATACATATTTTAGCCATAAAAGATTTGTCATAACTGGTTATAAATAAATGTTATTTAATTTTATTCAATGCTATCTGTAAGATTAGTTATGTAAATGTGTTGGATATTTTGTTTAACGTTGTTACAACCTACGTGTGTCATATTGAAACATCCACCTGCGGATGTTTTCGAATACTTGACACTCAGAAAATTACCATAAATTTTTCAATCCGTTTCACAACAGGGAACATTTTGAACGGCTTCGAGCCCAACAATAGCATGCAGCAAGTCAACATGTCATAACACTGCGAGTGTACCCACGGTGCGGTCGTAGCTGGTATCAACCGTGAAGACAAATATACGAAAATCGCTTATTCACTAAACGTTTATTGTTATTCTTGCATTGACGCTCACTTTTTTGTACGGAGGCGTTCAATTGAATCTGAAATGTTTGCTGCAGCAGAAACGGTTGAGAATACCCAAGCCGTTAAAAGAATATGAGATACATAGGTGTCAAGTGCCGGCATTCCTGTCACTTGACGGTTTGTTCGTATTGTAATAGTATTGCCTGAGCGCTGCCTCGTCTCGTTGATGATTGCGACAGCACCCGTTGTTCCATTCGTGTTCGCTGATCAAATGTTTGGTTATATTTGAGGGGAGGGGATTATTTTTTATGTCATTCAATTTATTTTCTCTAGCAAACATAATATAATAGCCGGTTTGGGTGATGTTTGCAAATACTGTTTCGAGTTCGAGAATTTCTCGTTCCATTTCTATCTTATCTTAAATATGTCGATTTTCACAAATACTCAAAAAGCAATCATACTACATACATGCACTACGCGTCGTAAGCACTACGATCGAGGTTCCTTTTTCTATAACGTTGTATTTTTTTAAACTAACAACATTATCATATAAAAAGAGCTCACGTACAAGCTATACATACGTACATATGTCTTATGAGACCGCTCGCGGATACATCGCGGCGCGAGAATACGACTGCGCGTGCAGCGCAACGGACGATATACGTACATATTTTAAGAATGCATGCACTTTAGAAAATGGTCGGCATTCGAGGAGCAGGTGTGTATTCTCAAATCTGATCAAAAACCATACAATATCCGTTCCACATAGAGATGTACTGTGAAATTTATTTACAGGAACATTTTTCTTGCAACTGCAGCCGTTCCGAGAATTATTACTGAGGAATACTTTCCAAATATTTGAGACCAACTGTACTTCCTACTGAGATATTCTTTTAGGAAGTATTTTAAAAGAAAATTTATTTAATCTTTATAAGTTTACACTATGGACTTCTCCTAAAAATTGAGAAGCAGTGAGTAGACTCTTATTCAGTTCTTTTATTTATTCTCACCACCTATTCCATAATGGGACGTAAACGTAACTGGTGTAACGTGGGAGTATTCTATATTCCTCTGCCTACCTCTTCGGGGATGACAGGCGTGACGTTACGTTATTTATTGAACATATACCTCGGTCATGTTCTTATCCGATGTAACAGCCTGGCAGCATTTGGTAATCACAAGTTGTTTTACGGGCGGCTGTGAGCTCAGCAAATCTTTATGGGAGCACGTCTCCATATTAGTTTTTGCTCCTTGAACGCATTGCCTACACGATTTATGCTTCCATTAAATCTATTAAACTTTCCGCTTGTAGTCTTTTTTATTTGTCAATTGAAATGATAACATATTGTAGGGTCAGAGACTGTTATAATTTTATGTAATTTAATGAAACTCTTAATGAAATCGCAGTACTAAAAACATAGCTAAGTATTATCAAGTGATTATTTATTAAATTTTTAGTTGTTTTCATTTCTTATACATATCTTTAACGTTGGTGTATTTACTTTCTGGATTTGTATTAAAAAGAACGCTAGCCTATGTAGGTAGGTATATTGATTTGCTCTTATTAATACGATAATATCTTTTGTTCTTCACGATTACTGAGTTCAATTTCGATAAATAAATTAATTTTGGCTTTATCTTATCCAATCCACCTAAAACGTAAAATGATGATCATGTAACCATTTTGTCACTGTTGTCCCTGAAGTTTTCAAAAGCGGATGTGTCACGCCAGAAATACAACTTCGACTCGAGCTTTTCCTCTCGTAATAAATTCAAAATTCACTTTCAGAATTCAAAGTGGAGCGGCGGAATCCTTAAATAAGTCCCGAAAACCGCACGTGAATCTGTCTCCGCATTCGGAAACCCATTTAAACGGGACTTAAGACCTTTTCATGAAAGATTTCATTCCAACGATTGCTGTGAAATTTCTTCGGTAAAAGTAACCGGTAACCGATCGAGGGTATTGAGGACGATCCAAAAATATATATTCAGTGTCGCCCGCGCTCTCGTAAATTAGTTGGATGGATTGACACGACGACGCGACACCGACACCCGCTGTCGGCCGGTGTCAGGATGCCGTGACGTCATTCACAAGCTACATTCTTACACTGTGTGAATAAGACTGAAATAGCCTTTGTTATATCTATCACTGTTGTTTTCCTTATATTAAATGTTCACTTACGATTTCTTATCAGTAGCATGACTGCAAATCCGAAATGGAACACAATAATGTAGGAGTCAGTTTTGATCATTATCACAAATAAATTGACATGTTATAGGTACATATACAACTATATCAAGTGTCGGTGTCTATCCCTTAACTGCCTGCCTCGCCTCCTATTCCATACTGGGACGTAAGGTAGTGAAACGTGGGAGTGGGAAACACTCTTCTGTCAACCTCCTATTACAAGCGTGATGTTACTGTAATAAAGGAGAAGAGAAATAGGTAAGCAGCTATTTCTGTGTCAAATTGCCGTGACGTCAATTACAGGGGACATTCTACCGATGCTACCGATATTTGCGTCAACAACTTTGAAATATCGCACTCATCACTTTGGTGCTGTTACTGAGAAAAGTGTCACTTTGCCCCATATTCATTTTTGATACTTATTTGATTATATTGTTATTTTCCATTCTAGTGTAAAACAAACGAGGGTGGCAAGTGTGATATTTCATAATAAATAAGTAATAACTGATATCTCACGTCGCTCTACGCGCGGCCGCGACCGCTGCGGCGTCACCTTGTTTGTAAGTGGTTCAGTTGTAAAAACGTTTATTGCCACACTACGCTCTAAGAGTACCAGCGCCCTCTCTCATTCTGTTATGCTCATACTTATTGAATATTGATGTATTATAACGGAACTGGCACGCCCGCATACTGTCTCTCTTCGAAATTAACTTTCAGAATTGGTCGTAATTTTGAATAGCACCGGGCAAAAAAAATCAAATTCAATTCTCACAATATACCTGTAAATCAAGGAAATCGTTCATTGCACTGAATTACAGAAATAAATAAATAAAAACATTTATTTCGTCCACGCAAGAGACAAAAAAAACAACTAACAATTACAACAACACTTGAAAACTAACAACATTAATAATTACTTATACATATATCTGTGGATGAAAATAGCCCTATTTAGCCTTGGACGTAGAGCACGACGTCCTATGATTTTCAGTGAAATTCACCGTCCGTGTATTTCGGTCAAGCGAATAGTCAGTTAAAATACAAAAATTGTTACTAAAAGCATTATCATTATCAGCCTATTACAATCTATACTGCCAGACATAGGCCTCCCCTGAGCGGTTACAACCATAATCCCCAGGCTAGGCATGCTGGATGAACTGGTGATGCCAAAGAAATACCTATCGTAATACCTTCGCTGCTGCCCGTAGGCGGCACATAGTCGTGTTTAGTCCGGTCGCGCAGTACCGTGATATGTCAGCGCCGGGTTCAGTCGCCTCTTAGAATACCCAGAATGTCGGTGCAGGATCGGGCAATGTATTCTGACCCCGCTCCGATATGGACGAACAAAAATCAAATAGTCATAATTACCTTAATTTAAGTTTCATACACTGGGCTCAGAGATTGGATGACGTTTCGTACACTCCAGCAAATTATAATAATAAACTAGGGTAGTCATTAGTCAACTTTATGTCAACCAACAATTTAAAACAAATGAATGGTGTACCTAACACTGATGCTAAATTATTGGATCTGGTGTTAACTGATTGTTTCAGACTTGAAGTAACTAAATCTCCAAACGTGTTAAACAAAATAGATCCCAGACATCCCCCATTACTTATCTCCTTTCTTAACCTCTCACCCAGTCTCCTCAAGTCCTCCGTGTCTCCTAGACTCAACTTCTTCAAAACAGATTACTCAAAAGTTCCGCATCACTTAAACACTATCAATTGGGATGGTGAACTTGCTGGATCTAAAGTGGTCAACGAAATCACTGCCACATTTTATAAATTCCTGAGAGAGACAATAGAATTGTACAGACCAAAAAAAAACACCGACAAATACTAAATTCCCGTCATGGTTTACAAAATTACTTATTAAAATGCTTGCCGAAAAAGAGTAATTAAGACGTAAATATCGATAAATATAATAGAGTAATTAAGACGTAAATATAAGAACCCAGACACATTGGAGCTCGAGATCCTACGGGAACGCACTCACACATTACATGGTCAGTGCCTTAGAAGTTACAAAGCTCGGATTGAGGTCAACATATCAAATAACTCTAAAGCCTTTTTGTATTATGTCAAAGATAGACGCAATGGCGAAACGACAATACTGTCAGAGATGTACTTTAATAACCGCATCGCTAGATCTGGAAGGTAGATAGCTAGGCTCTTTACTTCCAGCTTTTCATCAGCCTTTAGCAAGAGTTCACCACGGAATAACATAAGCAATACAGGTCTTACAGATTGCTTAACTCGTATTTTAATTAGTGAAAGACTAATAGAAAGACATTGAACGTGCGACAATAAAACTAGACATTTTTAAAAGTCCTGGCCCCAACAAAGTACCCTTTATCTTTTTAAAACGCTGTGGTTCTAGTCTTACTCTACCACTTTCCATAATCTTTAATAGATCCCTAACAGATGGTGTTTTTCCCGAAGAGTGGAAAAAAGCAAAGATTGTATCAATTTCTATATTATCCAGTTTATCTAAATTGTTTGAATCTCTTGTGTGTCCAATATTAACACAGCACCTTGACCGTTTTTTGACGGAAAGTCAACACGGATTCAAGGGAGAACGTTCTGTCAACGAGTAGATGCAATTCACACAGACTTTTCCAACGCTTTTGACAAAGTAGACCATTCTCTTTTAATAAGTAAATTGAACAGGGCATATATTATAGAAAATTCATTGCTGGACTGGTTTAACTCTTAGTTATCAAAAATACTTCTTGTGGCGGTCGTTAATAGGTATGAGACTAACGCTTACTACGCCAATTCTGGTGTCCCACAGGGATGCCACTTGTGGCCGATATTGTTCTCTGCGTTCATCAACGACATCGAGTCAGTCATAAAAAACTGTGAATATTCACTCTTGCCGACGATTTTATAAATCTACAGAACGATAAAAGAAGCAAGTGACGGTCAGCTCGTATAAGAAGATACGTGCAAAATTTACACATGGTGCAATGAAAATGGCATGGACATAACCAAAACATGTCTCATCCTAAATTCTTATTATCACTTAAATGGCGACAACCTTGAGGAGGTGAAAGAAACTAGTGATCTTGGAGTAATACTGGACACAAAACTAAAATTTACGTCGCATATTATAATAATGATAATAATAATATCTCGGGACATCTCCACACACGGCCATCTGATGCAAAAGTAAGCGTCAAGAGAGCTTATGGTATGGTAACCAGATGGCTAATGAACTACATACAATATATGTACATATGAATATGATATACAGATACAGAACAAATACTTGTGTTCATCAGGGAATCGAACCGACAACCCGCGGCGCAACAGTCAGCTTCACTAACCACTGCACCAATTGACACATCATTTAAAAATCTGCCAAGATGCTAGGCTTTATTAAGAGGAATACTCAAGGATTTCTATCCTCTCAAACTAAGATCATTCTCTACCACTCTCTCGTACGTGTAAATATATAAATAAAAGTACCAGGAAAAAGTAAAAGTTTACTTAGAACATCGTTTACCAGCTATCGCCAGCCATACGCACTGAATTAATTTATTTGTGTTACGATAAGGACGTGATATTCAATACGACATCTTTAGCAATGAAACAAAGTAAAGTTCGTGCACATATTTATAAAAATAGTTGCATGAGATTACTATTGTTGTAACTACTGCTCACGTAGACGGCATGAAGGTCTTATTAAGTAAGATTCTAACTGATGATTCTAACTGAGTTAGAAGTCTCCGAAACCAGTGAGAATGTATGAGAGAGATTAATTTGGAAGAAGCACGACAGGTCTGTAAGAATAAATATATTTGGCACTTTTTGCACTCTGCTTACGCAGTAAGGGACCTAGCGTCAAGATATGTATTTAATGTCATGACGTCATCAAGCCGTCATAAACTATTGAGCCTGTAACCTAACACTTAAAGGTGAGAAATTCAACAACTTGTAAATGAGTTCGCGATATTATTATTTTTTGTCGTATTCGCGCCGTCCGTCGCATCTGGGAAGGTGCCGGTATAAATAGCGTCGTGCGTTGTGGTTCGCGGGGCGCGCGGGGTGCGCGGGGCTAGATGCTTTCTAACGCCCCATTGAACGCGTTGACGTATGTAATTTCAGATTCTTCACAAAAACTTAGCGTGTCGAGTCGCTGATGGATTTCATTTTATTCGAAACGGTTTCACTGCTAGCCTGGGGTTTCGAGCCACCGCCTGCTATGGGCTTGTCGCTGTCGGTATATTGATGAGCTGACGGACACACGCGTGGTACTTGGTCGTGGCGGCAGCAAATCCATCTCCTTTAAGTGTTTCTATTTATAGGCTTCATTTGGGTAGGTTTTACAAAAGTAAGTACTCCTGGGTAGCATTAATAGAATTTTATAAGTATTAGCCTAAAACCTTTGACTGCCTCGATGGTTGTGTTGGTTGCAAATGCGACTGTCGAACGGGAGCGCTTGGGTTCGATTCCCGGGTCGGGCACTACTAACTTTTCTAATTACGATTTTCTAGTAGTGGCTCGGAATCTGGATATGTGCACAGTGTATGGCAATAGGCTCACCACCTATTCTATGGAATAGGTGGTGAGCCTATTGCTATGAGTAGGACGCAAACATAACTGGTGAAACGTGGGTAGTGTTCTAGATGCTTCTGCCTGCCTCTTCGGAGATTACAGGTTTTTTTTACGTTTCCAAGTATTGGGATGTCTCCATTATTGCATCTTGTGTTGATAGTTGATAATACTTTCGTATGGAATACTGACCCCATGATGCGCCGACTGCATTGACATACATACATACATACATTGTGTGAGACAGCGATCAGAAAATTAACAATCTTGTGTCGCTGAGCGTGTGTCTCCGAGCAACAGGGGTATATGACGTTGGTAATACCCTATATAAATAACCTTCAGAGGTATGTGAAACTCCACATTTGTATGTATTTGATAATAATAATAATATTTCTCCCAACAGAATATCAATCTTTCTGCTAAATAAATTCTACTTCATTTTTGTAAATCTACTTCATTTTTGTAAAATACACATTTGTATTTTTGGGAAGGTAATTGAAAAGGAATAAATTTAAGTAAGTCGCTTTGAAACACTCATTTTTGAGCGAAGGAAATTGTTTTCTCGGAATTAATTAGCTCAAGGGACCTCGAACAAATTAAGGCTTAAAAGGGAAAACCTTTAGATGATTATTTTCCAAATTACACAAAAGGTTTTTCTCTTTACAGTTAAGCGGTTAGGTTCAAAACAGCACTGCACAGGCCTCACCCTTTAGTAACACTCACGTAAAGTGTTGTGGGAAGGATGAGAACTAAATAATGAAAGTACTTACAAAAGTGCTATAAAGTGCGTATGGTACTGGCAGAAACGTCAGAAGTGACGCCGGTCGCGCCCCAGTAATTTAATACTGCTCTAAATGTGAAACTATTGTAGCGAGCCGGATATAACATGTACGGCTTTTTTTTGCTGTTTAGGGTAAGCTGTCGAATTTTGTAGGGGAGATACTATCGCAGTGTTAATACAGGCGAAATTTTGAAAGCTCGTACAAAAGCTTTTTAAAGGAAAGGTGTCCAGATACAATGACATTGGGCGCTGGGATTCAATAGGGTTTGAAAAAAAAACCGTTTAGAAAATGATAAAATCAAATACTTATAGATTCAGTACGCTGTTAATACGATATTATGATCAAATATATTTCAAAAGGGATCATTGTAGCTTGACGGTACCTAGTGTTGAATTCAATCAAACCATCTTTTGAAATATATAATGTCGTGAACGTCAAGAGTAAGGTCGCTTTACGCTGTGTTCATATTATGCTGAATGGGCAGGCTTTAGGTAAAGGACAAATCGCGATGGCTCAGAGCTACGTAAGCAACGTTGGTTGTAAGTTACCAACAACAGCTGACACTCAAAAGCAAATACCTGACGCGCGATGGTTACAAATGACATTTTGTTCGTAACGAGCTACGAATGATATGTCGCTAATGACGTCCAGCTACGGCGTGATCGTGAGAACACTACGAAAACTGGCGACGCGCTCTATGATACTTGATGTTTAGCATAACCGTACCACATCGAACAGGAACAGCCCAGGTCGCGTCGCGCTCCCGCAACAATTAGCTGTCGTCCATTACTCGATGGAAATAATAGCAAAGGTTGGTTTATCCGTAATTCGCTTTTAATATCTCTATAAATGGTTTTAATTCCACGTTTAAAGGAATATCATATGTCTGATCGTCTTGAGAGATGTTTGTTACTTTAGTATAAACAGTGGCTCGGAGGCTAGATTTATGTCCTGTGCATGACAAGAGGTTCACACCCTATTCCATAGTACTAAAACGTAGAATACTGGTTACACTTGGAAGTGTACCACCCTCTGCCCTCCTCTGCCTTTCTCTGCGGGGCTGCGGGCGTGATGTGACGTTTAGATAAATAGAGCCGTATCTATATCGTAGTCAGGTCTACGCTTAGATGGGTGTGATTATAAATTGTAACAGCATTTCAAAATATTGAAAAAGAGGTATTTCCAAATTAAGAAAAAATGGTTGAATAGCTATTCCAGTTTGGTAACACGCCAGGCCCGGGCCGGACCAGTTCCGCAGCCTCCAAATAAGTCTTCTCGCGTGTGTCATTTAGTTGGAGAGCGCGGCGTCCAATGAACAAACGACTCCAAGGTCACATGCTCTGTGATAAATATTACCAGATATAGCTTGACCGTTACTATGCTAACACTTAGATTTATATTTATTATTTCAAGTGTTTAGCTTCCTTTCAAAATGGCATGCAAGATAAAAACACTTTGTATCACATATGTACATGTAGGTACGTTTAAAGTAACTTCACGCCTGTAATCCCCGA
>DWFO01003452.1:0-12297 GCA_018246595.1 Mimoniades nurscia nurscia | reverse complement strand
GAGGCTTTACTATATATTTTAGATTGCTTTGTGTTTGTAAATAAAATGTAAATAGTTGCTATAGATGTTACCTTAATATGATCGCAGAAAAATTAAAGTTTTATTTCAGCAATAATTATTTTCTTGAGATTAATGTAACATCATTATAAATTACTTTCTAAGCTATGAAATGTCTTTGTTACGATTGGGAACATAAGTCATTTAAAAAGGGTTTGTTTAAAAATAGATATTGGTAGATATTTATTTATTAACTTATGGAGAAATAATATAAGATAAATGTAAACCCCTTTGTATTAATAAAGCTTTTACCAGAGTTTATGTTACTCATCTTGTAAATATGTAAATTCCAAGTAGATATTCGTCAATACCAAGAAACCAAACATTTATATGAGTAGGTACATAGGTTTATATGAGTAGTTACATTTTGTTACAAATCTATTTGTTTTATTGTGTATACATCATGCATATATAATAATTATATTGAGTTTATGATGAGTTGCAGTTTTCTTTGTCATGTCATGTACCCCAAAGTAAAGCAACAATGTTTAAAGATTTGGTTTCTACAGTAGGCTCAATTCATATTATCAGTTTTTAAACTCTGAAGATATAAAGCCGGATTTTCACTTTCTGTCCAGTCTGTAAATAATTTTAGATATTCTACCTCAGCATCAGTTAAACTTTTCTGACGTTCATCGTAAATCCCAGATTTTGAGCGATTGCATTTCACCTTTATCTTATCATTCTTTCTGACTTTCACGTTCTTCCCCTGATGAAGAAGATTACAGGCTCTAAGCAACTCCTTTTCTAATCTGTAAAATGACCGCAATTCCCTAGCAGCACATTTGCCCCTAACTATCTTCCGAATGTCCGTATCCATACATTTTTTCATAGCTTTCCGAACTGTGTGACCCTGTATTGCGTCCAGGCGTTTTGAGTAGTCCAAATACATTGCTTCAATTGCTTTAGCCATCGTTATTATATCTATGCTCATAGGTTTCTCGTGAAATACCTTATCAAAACAAAACTCCAGATGAACATATAGTTTTAAAACTTCTGGCGCGCCAACACTTTCATAAAAACATCCATTTAATACTTTGAAGAACTGTTCTTTTAACCTTGTACTTCGTTCCTCATAAAAAAATAAAAGATTTATAAAACCTGTTATAGAAGCCGTAACAGCAGCACTATCTTGAGTGTTTTTTTCTTTTAAAATTCTTATACCTTCTTTTAATGACTTCGCATAAGGAGCAAGTTGGGTTTCACGACTAAAATGATATAACTGCTGTTTTTCCATCCCAGTGAAAACATCCATCAAATCGTGAGCATGAGTAAAATACAATACTGGTTTAACGAGGGAGGTTAAGCACTCATTACGCATTTTTTCAAACATATCAGCAAAGGTATCATCCACGTTTGTATCACCAAAATCAAATCCTTTGGCTTCTATTTCAATGGATCGCGCGAATTCTCTGTTGTTTGAACGCCATATAGGAGGGGCTAAATAATACAAAAACCTACCGTACTTTTGTTGTAGGTTATATTTATAATCTAGGCCTATGAGCCGTGACTTTATAGTAAAATTCTCATCTGCAAAATTTTGCAACTCCAATATTTTGGCATCTAATCTGGCATTTAGGTTTTCCTCTTCTTGTAAAAGTTTCATAGATTTTTGGTAGTCTTGCATTATGTAATTATCAAAAGTTTTTGCTTGGTCAATAAGCCTCTGCATACTTAAATCATAGATTTCCTTTTCAATTTTAAAATTTGTCTCCATATTCAAAATACAATCGGTTTTATATCCAACTTCTTGCCGAGTACGTAAAAGACTAGTCAGTAAAGTGTTTATAGACTTATAAAGAGGAATATAGTGAAATAGTGGCCTACCATTGATAATCTTAAAGAATTTTTCATCAATATCGGTAACAGCACGAACATCATTTAAATCGTCAATATCTCGTATCTTTTTTATCTTCCCTGTATTATGATTCTTATATCTGTCATATACTTTAACATTCAACTGTTTCAAGAATCTCTCTTTATTATGTTTCTTTTCGTACGATTTAAATGGTAACAACAACTGTGCTCTTTTAATAGAATCTACTCGTAACGAACTCTCATGTGGTAATAAACTAGATTTTGGGTTGGGTTGGTTGGAAGATCTTTTTTCATTTTTCATTTTAGATTTATTTGATGGTTTACTTGGTGATTTTAAAAATATGTTAAGATCGCTAACAGGTCCACTGCTTTTTGAACTCATTTCAATGATTTTATTACGAGAAAATTATTGCGTTGAAGATCCGAAAATTTTCAACACATTCAATGCTAAAGAAAATGTTGTCAATAATAAAACGCAGCCAACTAGAAATCATAAAATTAAAAGGAAAATACTAAATTAAAAAGAAGTATATTATTTTGGTTTCATTATTCAAAATTATCAAATCTCTAAGGCAGTATAGATTTTCGTGGAACCCACTCAAAGGCGGGTTTTACATAATCATAATATTCCTTAAGATATGGACCTGGATTAGTACCGTCGCACCATTCAGTAAATAATAACAGTCCATTCCTTTCTTCCGGGCTAATTTTATATTTTTTTTTAAATGTACGCTCGCCACTTTGCATCTGAGATTTTCTTCTCTCTGCAGCCGCTAGTGCAATCCTACTTTTTTTATCCAAAAACTTTTTGAGCACCGGTCTTGTATACTTAGCGGGGGGTAAGAACGCTTTATTCATTGCATCAGTCATCTCGCGGAAGGCTCTCAGTTCTCGTTGTGCCTTATATGCGTCTCTCATCGTCTTTAAGTCTTGTGCAAAGAAATCGTTTCTTGCTTGGTTAACTATTTTAAAGTCTAACGAGTCCAATCGTAAATTGTAATCTTCATACATAACTTCCAATATTTTCATAGGATCCTGTAAACTCTGGTGTCCCTCTTCACACTTCCCAAAGATTTGTTCATATACATATTCAATACAAATTTTAAGCTTCAGCGTAGTAGGACTAGCTACACTATCATAAAACGAAGTATTTAAAATACGGAAAAATTTGTTTTCTAAATGATTCTCGTTGTAATTTTCTCTACCAATTTCATTATTTATGTGATCAATATAGTATTGAAAGTATTCGAGTTCCTGTATCGTGGAATCTTTAAGTTGCTTAATTCTGTCTTGTAACAGTCGAAATGGACCGTCAGTTTTGGACAGCTGTATTAAATATTCTCGACTCTGTAATTCCATTGAACGAAACAAATACATCATCTGCTCCGGATTTTTAAAATATATATGAGCTGGATATGGATCTTCCAATTCAATTTTTGCCATTTCAATCATATTGTCAATATCGGTGGTCTCAACTAAATCGTTATCGGTCATAAATTCTCCTTCCTCAAATTGAATGGATTGCACTCTGTCTCTCAAATTTTCGTCATATTGCTGCCTCCATGATAAAGGGGCTACATACATTAAGTAGCTGCGATATGTTTTTAAAATATCACGTATAGCATCCAATTTGAACAATATATTATTTAAAATTGTTATTTTTGATACATATCCAAGAAACTCTGCATTTTTTGCAACTAATTCAGCATAAACTTTCTCAGCCTTTGTAACTTTTGAACAAGACTTTTTATAATCCTGCGTAAGAAATTTTTGGAAATTTTTTATATGTAATTTAAAGTTGTTTAATATATCATCGTGCTGTTTGACTTCTTCTGTTAGACTCTTATCTATCTTCATAATGAGATCACGCCTATAGCCTATTTGTTGACGGTTCATAGCATAGCTTCGAATGTTGTTTATATATACTTTAATATCATCAAAACATCTTAAAGGTCGGCCCTCAATCACTGTGTAGAACTCGGGATGAATTTCCACTACTGCTCTCACATCGTCAGGAGGCTCTTCAAGAAACAGTCTCTCTGAAATATCTCTAGTTGCTGCAATCCTCAAATTGTCTTTCAAATGCAATGGCTGAGCTAATCTATTACTGATTATTAACTTTTCTTTGCGATCACTATATTTCATATAAGATAGTAATTTTTCAGATCTTGGTAAATGGAACGGTGTAGATGGTTTAGTTCTTTGTCTGCTCTCCTTAATGGCATGTTTGCGATTAGCGAAGTAATGTTGAGTATTAGGTACATACCGACGCCTGAATATGATGTCCAACGTCTTCAGTGGGACCATAGGCTTTCGTTCTTCTTTTAGGCATGACATAGTAGCGCTAACTATATTATATATAAAAATTGTAAATAAAGTAATACGGGTAGAAGAATTGAAAAGAATGTGACACTTCTAAAATTATGTCGAAATATGTCAAAAATGCTATAAATTCAATTTTAAATATTCCGTAGCGACCAGCTTTAAACACAACTCTATAAATAAAAAATAAAAATGAATGTCTTGGTTACTTTAAATAAAAACTGGGATTTCAACCCAGGACCTTTCGATCGGCTCGGGTCGGGTACTAATGGATTTTTCTAACGTAGATTTTCTAAAAGTGGCTCGGAGTCTGGATTGATGCCCGGTGTATGGCAATAAATTGACCACTTATTTAAAACCTAACCTAAACCTAACTTAAACGTAACTGATTAAACGTGGGAGTATACCACACTTCTTGACCTACTTCTTCGGGAATTACAGGCGGGTTGTTACATTCTAATAATCTTTTATTAACATAAGCGAATGAACAATCCGATGGTAAGAAAATGAAAATATGTTATAGATTGTGCAATGTGCAGTTACATATAATACTTAGGGTTTATTCAACTAGTAGTTAATTGCCTCGTGATGGCTCATGTGAAAATTTCAATCTTCTGCTTAATTTATCAACATCCTTTAACAACTTGCTAGCAATCACCGCCCGTTTTATTTCTTGAGCCCCATGTTCATATGTCTCGTTTTCGATAAGTTTTAAATCATCTAGATCGAACGCCGATAAATTCAACATTAAATTATTGTATTCTGTTTCAATGCACAAAGTCATTTCTAATGAACTTAAGTGTGTATCATTAGGAGCAATTATTTGTTCAAATGCAAATTCCACATAATTGAAAATTTGAAGTGCAGTCTCTGATGACAATAAATATTGCATTTTTTCTTCTAAAATTTTAAAAAACATTTTTTTCAACTCAACTTCTCGATTTTCATTCCATGCAATAACTTCTTGTATATTATTTATCTGTAAACATTAAATACACATAACTTTTACTACTGATCCTATAAAATAAAATACGAATACATTTAATAAAAAAAATACTATAAGTGTGGTTTACCTGCTGTTGAATGTATTCCAATTCCTGATTCATTAAAGTCTTTAATTGAAGAAGTGATTTTAAAAATTTGTTTTTCTCAGAATTGAGCTCTTCGGTTACTAATAAATAATTTAAATTTTGTTTTTCCAATAAACCAAAAATCGTTAGCAGTTGTTCTGAAGTTTGAAAATATAGGTAAGGCGGAGGTAATTTCTTAAGCCTTTCACTTATTACATTTTTGTTAATTTTACAAAATATATCGTTATCCATAGTGAAAACTTCGACATTACTACTGATAAGGTTTAAATTTTGACTCTGTTGCCACAAAATAGGGGCTGCCTTATGAAGAAATATTTGAAATGAGAGCATGATTTGTAAGGATTCATCAATGTATTGCAACTTAGATTTAAGTGACGCTAGTCCATAACTGGCCTTTTTGTGTTCCTCCGTTTGGTTCGCTAAATCCTTAGCTAAGCTGTCCGACTTACGCATTATAGCAATGGTTTTATTATTGTCATCTGCCAAAAACTTATCAAAGCTGTTCTGGTATTCTTCGAAGTGTTTCGAAGCAGTCTCATACACTTGTCTCTCTGTCTCAATGTCTCTATCGATTCGTAGAGTTTCATCTGTGAGAAAACCGTAAAGAGTCCTCTTCAAAGCAATATTTTTAATGTTTTTCTTGTACTCGTTAATAGATACATTGGGTCTGATAGGTCTTCCTTCGACCAATGAATAATAATCGGGATCTACGTCAACTATACTTTTCACATCACAGTTTTGTACTATTGGTGGAAGCTTAATATTTGACACAGACCTTCTAGAACTCTCTTTTCTTAACTTCTTTTTCCCCATATTGCACAGCAATTATTTTAAGAAGAAACGCACGATAAAACTAACTTGAAGAATTAGTTCGATGTTACTATAGTAACCTTATTAGCCAGTGATATGTTGCTTAGTAACCTTTATTAGTGTAAAGATTTGTATTATATTATTCTACAGCGATTTGCAGTATTATTATTATCTACAATGAAAAGGCACTCGAGAAATCAGGAAGTTATGTCTTGAACAGCAGAAAAAAATTAACTCAAATTTTTTTGTATGTTGAACAATGTTTTTAAGTACAAACCAATTAAAAAAAAATACATAATTATATTTTAATTTTACTGATTTCATAGAATGCAAGTCAAATCATACCTAATATTCAATTTACTTATTGGTATATGTTCATATATTTTTTATTAAATTCGACCTGACAAACCTATCTGTTTAGTCTCTCATGTACATGAAAAGTTGACTGGATAAGGAAACAGGCACTAGATTTGCCAACAATGAAGAAACTAAATAATATACATACAATAAATACACAGTTTAAAATAACACAGTATCAAGCTTAAAATTGACATACGGACCGTCAACAGTTTATCATTATAAAAAAAGTAGGTATCGAACTACGTAATCACTATAATATTTTAAGATTTTCTGCAATTAATTTCATGAAAATGTAGTGTTAGATAAGCACAATTAATACACGATTAATACAATTTCAGCCGGTCAAGATCCATAAATGAATCTGCTTTAACCTTCGGTTTATTTACCGGTTGCATACTGTGTTACGTGACATATTTTCTGGATATGTGTTTTAATGTCATTGTAATCTTCTAGTCACTAGAGCTCCCGCTCTCATCCTCTCTCTCTTCTTCTTCTGCCGTCTCCTTCTTCACTTGCTCCCACGGCATAACGGGTAACGGTTCCACAAACGAATCGTCAATTTTCAATTTGTACAACAATCGTGGTGTGAAATGCGTAGGCAAAGGCCAGACCCTTTCTGTGGATTAAAAATATTTACATATCAATAATTTATAAAAAAGCTTAATCAAAACAAAAATCCTGCTGCAGGTACTATCTGCTGTTCGTACAAATTAGTTAAGTCGAGGAACGTCATCAACATTATTAATCTTTTCATCATTCCACACTCAAAAAAGAGGTCAGACCATAGTGTGAAAAAAAAACTGAATTCACACTTCTTGGAGAACATTATGGAGAAAAAATGTAATATGTATTATATTAACTAACAATATGTTATTACGCCACTGCAATTATAAATGCACATTTAAAAAAATAGGTTCGCCGCCTAGAAATGCGATCGGGAGGCTAAATTGTAAACTACTAAGCTGTCACTGCTTATACTGTTATGTAGGTAACAGCTTATACATATATAATATAATAAGTCTTAAAAGTAATGTAAGGATTTGAATGTTACCGAAGTAGAATATATAATCGTCCACACGCCGATGTAAATGAGCAGCGTGGCGGAGATCGAGCACGTGTTGCGACTGAAGCAGGAAGTCCAGCAGAGCCACCTCCGGTAGTACCTCCATTTTATGATCCGCGGCACTCAGCGCATCGAATGACGTCATCTTAAAAACAATAGACTGTTGAATGGACATCTCGTACCGCACCTACCTAAACGGCGCTATTCATAACTCCATACTTGAAGAGTAACAATACATTACAGCATTTAAAAATACACGTGTGTAACAACACATATATATATAAATAATGTAACACATATATAACAAAAAATATGTGTATGTACTAAAATAAATTTAAAAAAAAGAAAAGAGGAATATCACGCCTTTAATCCCTGAAGAGGTAGGCAGAGGAATGTAGAACACTCCCACGTTTCACCAGTTACCTTTAAGTCCCACTATGGAATAGGTGGTGAGCCTATTGCCATACACCGGGCACATATCCAGACACCGAGCCACTACTAGATAATCTAAATTAGAATATTTAGTAGTGCCCGACCAGGGAATCGAACCCAGAACATCCCGTTCGGCAGTCGCACTTGCAACTTGCAACCAACACGACCAACGAGGCAGTAAAATAAATTATGTAGGTATAGATATGTATTAAAATTAATTATGCCTATGCATTAAAATATATTATCTCTTATACAATTAAATAAAATTGTTTTTAATTTTTTATTTTATTCCACCCATAAATTACATATAATAATTTAAAAAAAGTACTACAAAGAAAAAAAAGTACAAACAATAAAATAGAAATTAAAATAAAACAAAAATATTAGAAATAACAAAACACAAAGGGATGGAAAGGGGGTGCACTCAGCTTTCCCTGTGAAAAACCACTGGCACTGATTTTCAGTGCAACCCCAGATTTCGTCGAGTAGTTCGGACAAAAATAGTTATATTTTACATTTTTTTTTGTGAATTCAACCAAACTGAGAGTAGCGACATCTCGTGAGTGACCTGCAATAATGTCTGTATGTGTGTGCCCTCTTACGCCTATGTGATGGTGTGTATGAATGTATGTATGTATGCATGAATGAATATATACATATGTGTGTAGGTGTGAGAGTGCGTGTACATGTGTGTTTGTGTGTGTGAGAGAAAAAGGACGGTGCTTAAAACATTTTCTGGCAATTTAGTAACTGCAGTTTATATTTAATTTTAATGTTGGTTACCATTCTCATATTATGGAGTGGTGGTGGTAAAGTATTGGAGTGTATGTTTGTAATAACCGCTTTTTTGAAAGACTTCAAAAAAGGAGGAGGTTCTCAATTCGTCTGTATTTGTTTTTAATGTTTGTTACCTCATAATTTTCAACTGGGTGAACCGACTTTGATCATTATTTTTTAAATTGAAAGAAAGCTAAAGCTTCTCGTGTGGTGCCATTTGCTGCTACCCAATTCAATAATAACAATAATTATACCTACATTATATTATCGTAATAATTTGATTGACTGTCACTAATTGCTTTTTTACTTTTTAGTGCATATTAAATAGTTTTTTAAGTTGTTTTTTTTGTTATAATTTTCCTTTAAACTAAATGTATATGTTATGTATGTATACACGGTACATTTACCAAAATAATTTTTTTTACCATTTTTATCTGTCTATCTTTCTGTTTATTCCGGCTAATCACTGGAACGGCTGGACCGATTTTAACTTGACTTTCACTAGCAGATAGCTGATGTAATAAAGAGCTACTTACTTAGGCTACTTTAATTTTAGAATTTTAAAATTCCATGCGGACAAAGTCGCGGGCTCCGCTAGTGTATTTACGTTACTTATAACTTACCGTATCATCACTCTCAGCCAATGAGCAAAGCCGTGTGATCTTATGTAAGCAGACGCGTAGTTGTTCCATGTGCTCATTCAAAGGGCCGAATACGTCCAACTTGCCGACCAGTGAGGGCGGTCGGGCTGTTAGGACGCGCCACCCATCGAATTTCAGCTGATTAAAGTTATACAGATTATAAAGGTTACATATCAAGGCAGTAAGGGATATCTTATTCGTTAACCTAGGTAAATGTTCTAATTTGTTTACAATCGTTTTTTATTATATTTAATGAATACATATGAAACATGCCAAGTCAGTGAGGATAATTATCTAGTACTCTCTGCCTGTCTCATAAGGGCCCTGGCATGATAATATAATAGTAAGTAAACCATCAGTAGTTAGTCCTTTTATCCGATATCAAAATTGACTACAACAGTTACTCACAGTTTTTATCGAGTGATAGACAATAAGTAACTTTAATCGTTTTAACATTCTTCTCTCGGGTTTTTGCTGTATCTCCTCGTGTGTTACGTTTTCAGTGTCTGTTGCCGTTATCAAGTCTTCCTGTTTTCTCATGTTCTCCCATTCTGACTCTCGATGGAAAAGAAATCTTAAATGTCTATGAACAGTGTCTTCTGATCCCTGTACACATCATATTTATCCAAGTAAACAGTTATGAAGCAAGAAGTATAGGGCATCTAGGGGAGGCCTATGTTCAGCAGTGGACAGCTGTGGGCCGATGATGATGATGAAGTATAGTAAAATTCTCCAACACAAAATGTTCACTACGGCATGTGCAGAATGCTAACATATTATTATGTATGAAGCTATAACACTCTCATTCTGAAAAGTATAGGTAGGTATTCTGATATACATAAGTATACCTTAAACATATACCTAAGCATATAATTTATTTACAAAATTTAGTTTATTAATATTTTGAGTATATTATCACATCTAGGTTTTCCTAGATTAATAAAAGATAGTATCTACCAACATATTACAGTTAATTAATAACACATGGAAAAAACATAATATTATCCTCTTGTTATCATCCATTAAGTTATATCGCACAAAATATTATTTGATGATACATTATCTACTACATTCATAATTAGACATCATTTAAACTATTAAACATATTTAGATAGTCCAGAAAGTATGTGCTCACCGACACGACAGTCGTCGTACGTTTCACTGTTCATATACCTACAGTGAGTTGCGTTATTTTGGAAATATTATTTAGAAAAATCATACTTGCCTCCAGTATATGAACAAAATAGCTGTCGTACACCAACAAAAGACCGTTCAAGGTAATATCGCAATAACCAGAGTTTACATCTTTGATGGTTTCTTGAAATTGTTTTATTAACTCATCTCTGCTCAGACCGTGTTCCCCTATATATATCATTCGAATTGCGTACGATTTCTGAAAATTTAAATATGTAACGTCTCGGAGTCGGGATATGTGCCCGCTATATGGCAATAGGCTCACCACCTATTCCATCGTGGGACTTAAAAAGTAACTGGTGAAACGTGGGAGTGTTTTACACTAACTAACGTATCTAAAAATTTTTATTGACATCCTTAAAGTGGAAATTGCAAATGGGTCCTAAGATACCTAGGAAAGACCCATTTAACCTTGTTTTTAAGTCCTAGGTCTTATTTGTCCAGAAAAAGCTGGTACCGTGTTACGTTCGTTCCGTGTCGCGACGGAGTAAGAATACATTCCCCGAACCTAGGCACAGCTACATGCCCTGGCCGCTTATGGGTAGCAACGTAAACGGTGTGATAAATTGTGCTCTGCGATCTCCAACCCGCATGCCCCGCGTGGAGAATATGGGCATAATCTCTCAGGGGAGAGCTATGTCCAGTGTATTGCAATAGGCTGATGATGATGACTGCTACGTAAGGGTACGTAAGGGTGTTCAATCCCTTGGCCGTCTAGAAAAGAAATGTGGAACTAAATGGTCTCGTCCTGGCAATTGTGTTAGGCAGAGGAGTAAAGAAGTCCCACTGTTCACAAGATAAGATATTTTTTTACATTTTGTTCGAAGCTACCAGAACACCTCATACAACTAATTCAAATCACGGTATTCAAATGTCAGAACAACCTACATTTTCTTAACCAATACTTAATAAATACACCCACCAAACCAGCACTTTGGAAATTTTCTTCAACAACGTTCAAAACGGATCGCACGTCCAGATCCGGTAACGCCATTGCCACTTATCTATTAAATCTGAATGTGAATATCATTTTTGCAGATTATTATATCACAATATTTACAAAAAGGGTTCAAAATGTCAAACAGTGTCAAGGTAACCCGTAATAAATCAATAAAGCTGATATTGTCATAGTAACAGCCATTTGGTATCCGATATTATTATTATATAATCACGCTAGGCCTTTTAGGCGACAGAGAGCACTAACTAATATTCCTTTTGAAATTTAATACCGATGTAAGTAAAAATTCGTAACATCACGCGTGTAATCTCCGAAGAGGTACGCAGTGGAGTGTAATACATTCCACATTTCACCAGTTACGTTTGCGTCCCAGACAGAAATAGGTGGTGAGCCTATTGCCATATACCGGTCATATGTGTTATGTATAGAGACTGAGTCCATACTGGAAAATCTAAATCAGAAAAATCTGATATGATAGTCAACACCATACACCTTACTTACTTCAGCGTAAACCTTAGAGTTCTCCAAAAACACTGTTCTCTGTTTGTTGATTCTGCCAACCCGCACTTGGCCGACGCGGGAGGCTACCACCTTAACTCTCTCATTCTGAGAAGATATTCATGTCCAACTCTTGTGTTACAGACTTAACATGTTACATTAATTACTCATTTCACACCCGCACGACGATTTTGGAGACTTCTGATACCCCCGTCAGCCAGTATCTGAATTATTAGTGCCAGGTACGGGAAGGTAAATTGGTGTAAGGTAAGGTCT
>DWFO01003451.1:0-12297 GCA_018246595.1 Mimoniades nurscia nurscia | reverse complement strand
TAGCAGCGTAGGTGCGAGAAGCTGTGTTCTGCGATCCCCAACCTACATGCCCAGCGTTGGGATTATGGGCATAACCCGTCAGGGAAGGTCTATGTCCAGCAGTGGATTGCAGTACGCCGATGATGATGAATATGCATTAAAAAAAATATTATTATTATTATATGCACACGAATACTGTCGTATATACATATAAACATTACTGAAGTGTATTGACATTTGAGATTGATAATAATGAGTTAAAACCATACCCAAAATATCCCTACCCCAAAAACAATGTACCCGATACATATCCCGGGAACTTCCATAACAAAAACGTAATGCATAACACTGTGGTTAGACACACGAAGCTCGGAAACTTTCAACCCGTGAAATATTTAAATAGGAGTCAAGTTTTGTTTTGTTCGAAAACTCGTTTCTTATTCAATATTAAATTTCTCGCAGTTAGTTTATTTTACGCACTGGAAAACATCAACGTTCATTTTTGCGCGAAGTTGACTTCGGAAGCGGAAAAGTAAGTTTTGAATATAAAGTTGAATGCTTATTATGAAGTAGGCTGAATGGACTGAATGCTATATAAATACCTCATGTGGAATAAGTCGTGGATAAAATATTTTATATTTATAAAAAGTACTGTATTAAAAAAAAGTTATTTTAGTATATGGGAAAGAACGATGCTTCAAAAAGAACTTAAGCAAAAATCATTAGACATATTTTTAATTTATACATTTTAAATATTATTATCAAAATACATAATGTTACAAATATTAATTTCATGCGCTATAACGGTATCCAATATTTTGATAATTTAATTGAAAGAAGCAATTGGAAGACTTAATGAGATTCTTTAATACATTCGTAAAGCAAAAATATCGTATATATTCATCATGTACATATTCATGATTTTTTTATATAAGTTATAATTGTAACATTTTATTATTTACTCCTTCTTCCTTACTATTGAATAGGGTAAGAGACTGTTGCTACACACTGAACACAAATACAAACTTCAAGTTACTCCTAGAAATTCAAACTATAAAATTCTAAGTTAGAAAAATGCTTTGGTACCCGACCTAGCTTTTGAACCCAGGACCTCGCGATCAGCAGCCGCGCTTGCCACCACTGGATCAACGAGGCAACAATTTATTAGTG
Organism: Mimoniades nurscia nurscia; assembly: GCA_018246595.1. NCBI lineage: Eukaryota > Metazoa > Arthropoda > Insecta > Lepidoptera > Hesperiidae > Mimoniades > Mimoniades nurscia. The sequence continues at coordinate 11,148 of DWFO01003451.1, read as the reverse complement.
TTTAATATGTACATACCAACCTTGTTAAATTTTTAATCTATTGATACGTTCAGTGACAATGTTACTTACATTGTAACGAATTTATACCGGTTTTACTTTGAAAGTTAATCCTAAGTATTATAATATATTTTCAATGTAATCCATTTAAAACAGAATGTTTTCCTCAACATAGACAATTATTAAGGGCGATGTGTTTTCGTGGAGCCATTACGAATCTAAACTTTTCGCTCCGGTATATCGCCTTGCGCAGCAAATTGCATTATCTAGTTAAAGGCAACCCTGTTATATTATTATCCGTTGCTATGGTAACCATGACCTCAGATTATACCGAATACGACAATACGAAAGATATATATGTTTAAAACAATTATGAACAAATGTGCCAAAAATCTCAAACTAAACTGTTACCTTAATACAAAACGGGCTATTCATTAAACATTTTCTTTAGACCTTGTTATGATTTTCATAATATGTATGTTCTTATTGTATGCACATTTTATGAATATATTGAGGATATCGATGACAAAAGATTAGTGGGAAATAAAACACGAGATTTCAGTCGCGTTGTCATGTTCGAATATGGTCACCCTAATCGAACAAGTTCGCGTGGCTCCCTTGCAAACAAAGTTTCCTCAGTCGAGCGACAGACGTTTGAAATATTGTCTTCTGGCTTAGAGAAATTGATGTCACTGCTTTCTGTAGAATATAATGCCTACATATAACGTAATATGACGCTTGTATTTCCCCGAAGGGGTAAACAGAAGAGTGTATTGCTACCACTTTTTACCTGCTGCGTTATAATTGTCCTACGGAATAGGGGTAAGCCTATTGCCATACACCAGTCACAAATACAGATTCCTAGCTCCTACTGATAATTACAAAAACCCTGATTGTAAACATTAAAATTATAGCTGTCAAAAAAATCTAGACCTTCGAAATACTGTGTAATTAATTAATTATTATTTTATTAATTGAACGAAGCACGACAGGTGTGCAAGAATAGAGATATTTGGCACTTTGTGCTCTCTGCCTACCTGCTACGTATTTATAATTAATTACATCCTTTTTTACAATCCCGAAATCAAACCGTAAACATTTGTTTGACAAGGTTAAATTAGTGATGTCTCATTAAACATAATCATTGACTCGATAATTTGTTAATTGGGGACGGAATTCCGTTGGAGTATTCAATCAATTGGCGCCGACGATACTTTTAATTGAAAGTATCAATATAATTAACATGTAGAATTATAATACATGACATTTCAGATACCTCATTTAGTTTACAGAGAGTTTACAGCTATTAATGAGAAATTTTATCTATACTGAGTATTTATCGACTACCTCGTTGGTCGTGTTGGTTGCAAGCGCGACTGCCGATCGAGAGATCCTGGGTTCAAATCTCGGGTTTGGGTCTATTGGATTTTTTAACTTACATTTTATAGTATCGGCTCGGAATCTGGATATGTGCTTGATGTATAGCAATGCTCACTACCCATTCCTTAATGGGACGTAAACGTAACTGGCGAAACGTGGGAGTGTACTGTACATGTCTGTTTGCCTTTTCGCGGATTACTGGCGTGATGTTACGTTTTTGTTATGTACACTCTGTACCTAATTTCATTTGCGTGGAATAAAATTTTCGATAGATTATAAAATCTAGCATATTATGTTATCCACACATGTACATAACTGATGCTATTATATAGCTACTTCTATTTCCAACAAATCACTAGACAGAAGGTTCCTGTATAGAGAATACAAGCCCACTTTACAGATTTTACGTTTCTATATTTAGTAGTAGCTCTGCCAATATTAAAAATATATCTTTTTATATATGGATATACGTGACCTGTTCACTGCTAGGAAAATATAAATTACTCGCCAACATGTATTCTTCTAGCACAATAGAATCACTAAATGATAAGAAAATAATATTATCCCTTTGGAAACCATAGAGCTACTGGTAACTATTTATTTATTCTTGTATAACGGCTTTAACAAAGCCGCATAAGGTCGTACATTGCGCCTAATGGCACAATATTCTAGTCAAATCACGTTTATGGGGATGACATGTGGTTTGAATTGCATGGTAAAATGTTAATGTTATATTTAATAAGCTGGTAAAATTTTCTAAGTAACTTTGATTTTGAAAACACAAAGTTTTTATAAATATAATCAAAACCTGTCGCGGTGCAGATGTCGAGCCGTCTGTAAAGTTAACCGGGCCGAGGAGTTGTGCTTCGCGCGGGTGACCGCCAGGCGAGAACTTTTCGACCATTGTTCGCGGGGCTTTGTAAAGGCCTTCCATTGTTATCATTAGATAACAAAAGTTAAGCCTTTACGGACATATTTTATTGATGTTTTCAAATATTTACAGATGGTTATTACTTGACCTGGATCATGGAATTTATAGATAAATGATTCAATAAAATCTAGACAGGATTTTATTAAAAGCAGCGACCGAACGAATTCTATGCATGTTTAATGCAACAGAAATGGATTGCATTAAAATTGTACAATTCGCGCACATTTTAATGCAACTGGAATATAACAGTCTTTTCATCGAACCGAAGCGTGATATTGAGCTCGTACTTTCATCACAGTCATTAACCCAAATATTTTATATCTTCATACCTTGAATATACTTCATATTAAAATTAAAACCCCATTAGCTGCTTTGCTTTTTGGAATGAGTAGTATAGGTTTTTCTTGATTACACTGCATTTTGATGAAACATTTTTTGCGTAAAATACGTGTATTTCATTAATGCTAGCTGTATTAACCTCATTGGATTCCATATTATGCTTTCCGGAATGGATTTTCGATGAATATAAAATACGTGTTTGCTCTAAATGTACATCTCTGTAATCTGCATCATTTTAATAATTATAATTACATATTATTTGATTTAGATTTTTTTTTATCAACATATTCTCATTTCTTCATATATTTGTTCTAGAGCTAGAGTTAGAGTTCTAGAGTTCTAGAGCGTTGACCTTTTTCTGAGCTCCTACCAACTACGACAATGCTTAGGACGACCCGCTTCATATTAATTACTTGATGTATGTATATAAACTTAATACTGTGTTTGTCCCAACTTCGAACTCTTTCATTCTTTTCTTTCTTCTCCTTTTACAGTGTCTTAATGCTACAGCTATTATTTTACTAGTACAATAAAAGGAATGCCTTCCGTTGTGAATATATGTGAGAGAAAACGGGTGATGTCTCCTGCGGGCAGTCAGCGTGTCAGTGCACTGATTACGACACTTTGCGACCGGATACGTTAAGCTGGCAGGACTGCCTACATCAACTAAACAATTTTTTTTAATTTTATTTCGGCCCTTCTTATTGTTCTGCTGTTGGATACCGGTCTCCTCTCAAAATTAGAGGGTTAAGACCATAGTTACCACGCTGGCCAAGTACGGGTTGGCAGACTTCACACGTCTTAGAGAACATTTCTTTTTGATAACTGCAAGATGTACAGGATTCTTCATAATTCCTTCACACTTACAGCAAGTGATATTTAAATATAAAAATCAATTGAATTGAGATCGAATTGAATCGCATCATGAAATCAATTGAATCGCATCGCAAAGCGAGAAGTATAAACGTGGTGTTTTATTACTGTTATTACTATGATCCTGCTATTGTAACACACAAACGGAAGCAGAGACTGCTAACGAGACGTCGTGTCGCTCTGAACACCTCTTTTAACGTGTACATGTTGCGAGGTAGACTTTTTAAAACTCCACCTGTTTATTTTATACACCTAACCTCCACGACCACCTTTAACTGCTACTGCTTATGCTACGCTTTTAATACCCAATGAAATCACATACATTTCTGGTTATATATACAAAATAATAAATCGTTTCGGGTTAGATTTACAAAGTGATATTATGCTATGAAATCCCCAAGCCGCATGCCCAGCTTGGGGATTATGACCAAACATCCCTCACGGGAGGCCGATGTCCAGCGGTGGACCTAAACAGGCTAACGGTGATTCAATTACAAAAAACCTGGAAAAAATTTAATCAACAGTAAGATTTTGTTTCCTTGTTTTTTTGAAATGTGAACGTATATCATAGGTATATCATATATTATCTGTGCTGATTTGTCATGGCATATATTATCTATGTTCTGTTGTACATTTCTTATTACAATAAAGCTACGTGTGTCTCATCGTTCCGTTTATAATTTATTTTCCATCAGGTTAGGTCTTAGTAATGATCTTAGTAGTTTTCATCATGTTTAATGCGACATAAAACTACTAAAATTATTTCTATTTAATTTCTGACCATATTGATTCTGTCACAATACATTTCTATAATCTGAGCTCTAACAATTGTCGCGACTGGAATAAAAAGGAAACAAATCAAAAGTCATAATTCCTTATCACAGAATAGAAGTCCTTAGGGTAGTCTAATAAAAGTGGCTGTAAAATCTTAAACTGCTGCAACATCGTTGGGGCAGGGTTATAGCTTTAGGATACATTCACAATGTAAATGTTTTTCAAGTGTGTCTTTGACCTCAGTTTTACTTGCATTTGAAAGTGATAATTGTTGTATATAATTACCGTTTTCACTAATATTTAAAATATACAATTTGTATTATAGTTTTTAAAGTTTGCTCACACACTTGGGCTTTAATGTACAATAATATTATAAATAGGATTTTCGTATGTAATATGGTTTTAACATAAAGAATTACGATAGAAGTATCTTCGGTCACTTTTTTAAAGCAAACTTATCGTTACTTGAATTTTTTGTATACCAATTTGCTGGCCTTAAACTGTCAAGATGATATTGCAAAATTTTAATTTTTGGATATTTCAATTAACATTTCAATGTTAGGGTACGTTAAAAATGTCTTCATTGTCATTGTTTCGTTTTAATCCAGTAGCAATTTGAAGTAAAACATTTACTAACTTTTTCACAATTCAGCTACTGAAAGTGCACGATATTTTAAAAATAAGGTGGTTTATTTACTATTTTATCGTTGATATAATGAGAATGGCGCAGTTGGAAATATTAAGATTCCTATGTAGGGTTGACGTCAGGCGCCCGCCGGCAGTAAAATTCTGCCAAATCTATTTATATGTAATAGCGCCAACCCCAACTTAGTAACGAGGCAGGAAAAGGGCCAGATACGACGGTAATATTAAAACCGTAAAGTATAAGGAATATTCTACATAGAATATCCTAAGCACATTATTTGACGTCTGTTCGTTTATATTTTAACGGAAGTGAGAACTACAGACGTGTTCAGTCGTGACCCATTGGATACTGAAAGGCGTCGGAACTATCGCAATACGAATGAAGCTACTGATTGTGTACCGTTAGCAAAATAATCGCAATGAAAACCGTTTAATATTGAAGGGCAACACGATGTTGCAGATTAGAATACGGTTTTAGATGTTTAAAAATTGAGCCTTTTTTCTGCCTACGATACGAGTTTCGATCACAACTTGATACTTAATAAGTCATCCTGTTGTTTGAATATTGGCGAAAATATAAACTTTTCAAATTACTCTTGTACCTTTCGATATTTGTTAATCTTGTATCTGACTCTAACAACTAGGATCATTCATCTTCATGACATTTAAAGCTAGAGAACGTCCGAAACATTTGGCACTAACGATTATGGTGCCTTGCGATCCACGATCGTGTCATAGTTGAGATAATTTAATACATAAAGATTTGTCAGCTTTGTATGGAACACATTAAATATAATCGGTAACATCAAAATTGCATAGTGAATGCTTGAGGATTCTGCTATGCGTATGAGAAAAACTTAATACATAAAATAATATATATATTTTAAGCATATATTTATACGTGTACTTGTAATATAAATTTAACAGCCATCTAGTTATCATAACACAAGCTCTATAAAGCCTACTTTGAGATCTGATTTCTGCGTGTGAAGACGTCCCAAGGTATTATTATTATTCGTGTAAATTGTTTCTCTCACTGTACGCAGCCCGAAAATCAACGCAGTTAGAAATCAATACCATCGAATGTCAGACCGGTTTAACTTGCCCAGCGATACTGAACTCTATTGTCGTGGCAATCATATTCACGAACTGGCGAATGTTTGTGCAAAACGACAAAGACGTAATATTGGAAAACGAACATAGAATAAAGCAACTCAGTGAGAAATTTTGAGATCAATCAAGAAATCTTCATGTATTGGATAAGATACATTAAATCACTCAGAACTTTAGTGTAGTATAAATAATATATATTTATACATAATGTAACTTGTAATAATTTGTAAAGCAGTGATATCCTAGTGCTCATTCCGAGAGCTCTGGTTCACATCCAGGCGTGCACAAATTTAAAAATGTACGTTTTAAGGTTAAATAATGTTACTAAGATGAAGTAAAAGACTACGAGGATATCAGTACTCCTTAGAGCGCATGAAAAAAAGGTTTTCTATGGCGTGTGAAGTCTGCCAACCCGCACTTGGCCATCGGGGCAGCTTATGGCCTTAACCCGCTTATTCTGAGAGGAGATCCGAGCTCCAACAATGAAATGATAGAAGCGATGCGAGAGAGTATAATTTTAAATTTTTTGTGTATATACTATGAATGTCATTAATATTCCTACATTGCTAAAACACGAGTATTATTCTAATAAAATTTTCTGAGTATTAACATAACATGTTTCCTACAAACGGCTTCGTGAATTATGAATTTTCTGTGAATTATAAAGATTATACAAAAGCAACATATCACATTAGGCTTCCAAAACACCAGACGTTAAACCCAATGCCAGATAGAAACCCTCGCAAGACCCTTAGTCGGAACAAAACGCATTGGAGCATACAATTTTCGGCTCTCATCAGTCCGGGAGCCGCGGAAAATTTCATAAGGATAATAAAATAATCCCTTTCTCTGGCTCAGTCGAAAGCCTTTATCTCATTTGCGAAGCGATATACCCGAAAATAATATCAAAGGCGACCCCATGCCTATTATAGCGTTTACTGAGCGTATTTTCACTAACTCAGCGTATTGTGGCTCGTGGTGGGCTTTGAGGTTATTTATTGTGTAAAACGGTTTCATGACGAATTGTCACGTCTCCTTTTTATCTCGTCTTGCAATTGAGATGCTAAATAAGTTGCCTTAGCAGGTGTGTAATCTTATGTTTTAAAAAATTATTGTTGCTAGTCGATTTGTTGTTTGGCCTGTGTATGTCACGTGTATGAATCTTAATCCCATGATGAACCAACGTTAAGAGTTATTTCTAGGTGAGTGTTACTGTTAACTCTGTATAGATATTCACTTTAATTATTATTACACTCACTCATATTCATAGATAATATTAGTCTCAAAAAAGGTTTAGTTAAATTTGTCACGTGTCGAGGTTTCATGCTAAGGTACGTAAATGGCAGTTTCATTATAAGTTCGATATTCAAGTCAGGTGGTATAAGCTGACATAAGGAGTTCTAGAAAAATCTTTAATGGGGCATTTTTCTCTTTGATTTATTATAATGTTAACACTGATGTAACATCTACGGGTAAAATATTAGTCCTCCTCTTTAAAGTCTACTTTTTTCACCATTACATAAAAGAAACGTGGAAAGTAATTCAAACGGAGCCAAATTCGTCGTTTAAGAAAAAAATCCGTAAAAGCCACCCTTAAACAAAAGATTATCTCCGAAAAGCAAAGCTTTGTCAACTTCCAAAAAATTACAGGCGTTACATCTAACTTATGGCTGTCAGGTGTGCGTCCTTTTTATACAAATTAACACTCTCGACTTGGCAAGTTCATTCGTCTTGAAAAAAGTAGATTTAAGAACGTCATCATGCTGGCAACGAAATCTCTGGAGGCTTTAGATTGGGATTATGGGGAATAAAAACATTTGCTTCTGCAAAAGGAAATCTATTTGGTAGACGTATAGATGTATAAACGGTGAAAAACAAAAGGTCTTGGTGGATTATTAAAAATGCTGATAATCCATTTGATGGGCTAAAAACGGAACATCACGTTTGTTATGTCGGAAATAATTCAATTATAATGACAAAAATATAAAATATGGTCGACTTCGTTGGTCGTGTCGACTGCAAGCGCGACTGGCAATCGGGAGGTCCTGGGTTCAAATGCCGGATTGAGCACTATCAGATTTTTCTAAGATTTCGTATTAGCAGCGCGGAGTGGAAAAGTGTCCGATGTATGACAATAGGCTAACCACCTAATGCGTAATGGGACTTAAACGTAACTGGTGAAACGTTTAAGTGCACTACACTCATCTGCTTACCCCTTCAACGATTACAGGCGTAACGTTACGTTTAACCTTCATACGGTCTTCGAGTCATTTTTGACCCAATTCAGGACTCAAACAAAGTTTTCTCTTTAGGTATTTTGTTTTGACAGTTGATATTTCATGACTTTTATCAAAGTATGTAGTTCAATATAAATATTTGACAATTTTTTTAAAATACCTATATTAAATCCTTCCATTGATAACTTTTTTTACTCACTCTAATGGTCCTCGGGTCAAATATGACCCGATATTACTTTTGGTATCGAGTTGCCTACTATTTGTTGTATAATGGTTGCATTGTGCTACCCACAACTGCATTGTAGATTGTTTCACTATTCAGTAATTATTTCGTATTTGAAAATGAGAAACAGAGAAATCAAAAAATTTTTGAACGAGGCGTCAGATGGGGAAAAATCCTGTTCTAAAGTGGAAGATCATGTGGAAAATGTTGACTCATCTAATAGTAGTTCTAGTGTGAATGAAATTGTTCCTTCTGAAATAATGATATCAAAGAACGGTCAAATAAATTATTGTAAAAAAAAACCGGTTGAGGACAGTCACGGAAGAGCTTCGAGGGAAAATATTATCAATATGATGTCAGGATTGACACGTTATTTTTCTTCAAGAATCACAGAAGTAGAAATGTCAAGTTTAGAATCATTTTTTCCAGCTCCGTTGAACGCATTCTTCTGAATTATACAAATATTGAAGGAAGACGTGTATTTATTTGATAAGGAATGGACTGATATTGACAATACTGAATTATTCGCTTTTGATAGTTTACTTTTTTTACCTGGTGTTTCTATCAAATAATGAAAGTACTGAAAGTTTATGGGATTCTGAAAAAGGCAGACCATGTCTTGATCCGTTTAAAAAAATATCAAGAGTTATAAAGTTTGATAATGGAGAAACTCTAAGCGAACGCCAGTTATTGGATAAATTCGCTCCCATTCGCGAGCTATGGAATAAGTGGGTTGATATATATATTACCGAAGCTTTATAATCCTTCCCAAAATGTAACATATAGTAGATGAACAGTAGTTGCATTCAGAGGAAGGTGCCCATTTAAGCAATATATGCCCTCAAAACCGGCAAATACGGCATCAAGTTTTGTGTTCTATGTGATTCTACCTAAATAATTCTAATAAAATTTATATTAACTAACTGTTGTTTTCATGGACAATATCTAAATACATTAAAATATAATACCAAACAATATTCAATACGCAATATTTAACATAAATTCAGGCAATATAGTACTGGGTCAAATTTGACCCTAAGCCCGTTTACGTTGTTAAGTTTGAAGACCGTATAAAGGTTAAATTTATGTCAGCATATTTAAAACCTAGTTACCATTTTCGTTCACCCATTGTATTGTAAACTTGAAAATACATTTATATGTAATGGCATTTTGTTTTAAATAAAAATTTAATAAGTATCGAACTCCGAACCGAAATTGTTACCCTCCAAATATCTACCGGACATACATATAAGTACTACGCTGTGCACGACGCTACGAGAGCCGGTTCACGTCCGCATTCGGATGATGAAACACAACTCTCGTAATGTGCTCGAAGGTGAATTGGCAATGAAACAAAAAATCCTCTGTCGGAACTCTCAATAGAGGACTACTCAATATTTGTTTTCTATTTTTGCAAATTAATTGGCGAGCGGTTACGCAGTCCGCTTTTTTCACAGGCGCACTTTTTCCAAAGCTTATTGATGTTTGCATCAATCGTACCTACATACTCGTGTGTAGAAAATATAACACGCAGAAATCGCCTTAGTGCTTGCGAGAAATGCGCTTCCCCTCCCGCTTTCTGGATCCGCCTGCCGGTATCTGTCACTCTTCAACGCGGTAGTACCTCGCTATTACGCCATCATGGCGAGATTACCTACTAGTTAACTTATATATGTGTGTTATAGATGACAAATGGATGTTTACTGTGTACACGTCGCAATATTTGCTATCCTTATACTCGTATATTTTGTGTTACTTAACCGAAATTTGGATCCTAATTCACTAAAGTGCTACTTAAGCCACCAATTGTTGAAGACTTTGGTTATTTGCTAATGTCTCGGGTTTTTTGAAGAGAACTTCTTCTAGGATAATTAAGATGTTATAAACCTTTCAATGGCGCTAGCGGTAGCCGATATTCACTTGGATTGGTTTGAGAATGTAGTGACAGTAAACGGCGCTGTTAAACCACGCTATTGGTGGTGTTCTACCATACTCTACTGATAGCATAGCAGTACTCTACTTGTACGTCGACGATAATCCCGAAGACAACCAAAGAGACACGTAGACTCTCGACGACGCCACCTCATCTCGACTCCAACTCACTACTATTGGCGGAAGCTCAAAAGGAAATGTCCCGTACAGGTCCAAAACTAGTCGGACCATTCGAAAAAACCGCACACATAACTGTTACTATTTAACATTAGCAAACACCAAACTATATATATACAAACTCCTAACTATATGTATATCGCTTTAGAAAGGTTCGGTAAAAACTTATAAGCGATCCTCTAATGGTACTCTCCTATACCAATATTCCATAAACAAAAGAACACGTTAACAGCAATCGTTCATTCAAAACGGCTCGCTCAAAAATTGGCACCGGATTGCTACGAGTGTTAGCAGAAAGAGTCCATCATAACTCAACAAATTTCAGTGCCGTGCTGCGCACACGTGTGAGGGAACGTACACATATGCATGCATGTTTCGTGCGACGTGTATTAGTTATTGGCGTGGCGTTTATATTTTACTGTTTCTATTATAGGGAAAGTAGTAAGAGTTGTATTTGGGCTATGTGAACCTAGCCACGTGCTTGTAGGTTATGTCAGCAAACATAGAATGAAAAAGTGGGACTTGGG
>DWFO01003450.1:0-12297 GCA_018246595.1 Mimoniades nurscia nurscia | reverse complement strand
TCCGACCCGGGAATCGAACCCAGGACCTCCCGTTCGGCAGTCGCACTCGCAACCAACACGACCAACGAGGCAGTCATTCTAAATATTTTTTACAAATACCGTATATGAACGTATACGTATATACCGTATTGGCCCAACATTCTATATTATAATGGCACATACTAAATGGGCGTAATATCACTTTAGTCTCAAAAATGAAAAAGATTAATTTTCAAAAGATAAAATGTAATTCTGCGGGTACAGTAACGTTTGGTCCAACACTGGCCGCAACCTCACCAATGTCCTTATTACAGCAATGGAGTCCGCGTGGGCTTGGATAAATGGACCGAACAATTTACACCGCCTTGAGCCCTGACTAATGCTGGACTAATGAAGCCGCGACACTTATAAACGGGCCCAACCGGTAACACGACCTGAACTAGAAATATATCAGATAAAATTTATTAAAATAAATTATGCTCCAACTGAATTTAATTCATTCTGTTGTGACGTAGGTAAGATAATTTATAGCTACGCAGTTAGTCATATCCGCTGAAGAATTTTGAAATTGTGTTTAATGTCTTCCCAATAACATTCATCACAGTTATAATTACTGATAACTATGTTTACACTTAAAGTTACTCAACATTAAAACATTGTTGACAGTCTTCAGATAAATCTGAACATGTACTAAATTATATTCATATAAATAACCGGGAAGGAAATCAAAATCCATATATAACATTTTATACTAGCCAATAAACAAAACTATTAAATTCATTAATATAATTTACGCTCCGTTAGAATTCAATTCACGCTGTTAGGACTCATCCTACCAGCAATCCTTCGTGCTAAGGGACGAAGGTTGTGTAATTAACGGATGATGTATTGCAGCCGACCTTCCACAGGAATCTACCCTGCGGAGCTGGAATTTGTGTTTAGTGTACAGGGTTTGTGTATTAATTCTTGTACAAACATTATTAATAGCGACAATGACGTCTTACGAAGAACGATCAATCAAAAAAAAACAAATATTTATCAATCCATCAGATTCCATTGTCGATTAATATTTGCGAATATACCATCACGATTAACCAGAAAATATTTAATGAAAATTACGACTTGTCCTATGATGGAATAGTATTCAAATTCGAATTTGAATTCTAAAATGGAAACAAACGACGAACAAGAACATATAAAGAACATATAATACATATTAACCTACTATATGTATGTATCAATTAAAAAAAACATTTCATATTAATTGTGCTGCATAAAATAGCAAAGTAAGTTACACATATGTAACTTTCCATGATTTTCCATACAGTTAGCACATTTACTTACATGTTTCATGACGGTCTGGGAATAGGCTGTCGTAGTTATCGACTACAGCCGATAGCTGTGACAAATCGTTACCGCGGGCCGCTCGAAACTGAACGACGGGCTCCTGGGGCGAGGCACGATGCCATTATCTAACAAGATAGCATGCCAGGGTTGGTGTTTTGATATGCCACAAATTCAAATATGTACTAATCAATGACATAATACCTAATGTTAGCGCCAGTGACAAAAAATATAAATTGATTTATTTGACAGGTCAATAATTGTTCGTGGTCACAGTCAAGAACGTCATGATCAGGATTATGGATATGGCTATCATGATCGTGTCATAGTAAAGGTCAACAGTTCGAATATGTCTTAAACAAGGATGGACATCATGTAACGAGAACTGTGATAGACATAAATACGGACTATAAGAGATTAAGGAGACCACGAATAGACCATAATTATCTCGTGCGAAAAATAAGCGAAATGGCGATATAACAGGTAATAGAAAGGAATAGATCATTATGCCAGCGTTGAATCAGTTAGAAACTGACCAAGAAATTATGGTAACGTGTATGATTGTTACTTTATTTTAATTTTTTATCTAGCATACAATAACAACAGAAATAAAAAAATACATATTTATGGGACGTAAGTTGGGTTTGTTTTTATTTAAAAAAATGCATGTCTCGTAGGTGCATTGCTATACCTAACATTGAAATGAAATATGTACTTTACTCTGAATTTCTTTTTAACTTGAAATTGGTATTCAGTTTTTTTTAATACCATAGACTTCATTTCAAAATGTCACGGCACTGCTGTCTATGAATTTCCAGCAACAACCCTTCTTCTGGTTTCTTTCCACGCGTTCACTTAGTGTTTGTTGTTATTGTATTGTTGATTAATATGTTTCGAATCAACGCTAATCAATGAACACTAACTTATGCAATCTGATTCGTGAACAATATCATTCTACCCTGTTTTGTTACAGAAACAATATCGCGCTCGTATTGAGACTGTGTATAATATCATAAAAATATTGTTATTTTTATTTTGAGAAGAGATCCATAACTGACACTGGGACGATAAAAATCGGTCGATAATATTGGTTTGTATTAATATTATACTACAGTAAGTCCCGTAAATGAATCAATAAAAACCGCTTAATAAACAGCACTTCTCAGTTATGATTCCACATAAAATACTCTCCGCCGTCACTCTAGTAATAAGCACTAATACGAAAACACAAGAGATCAGAATTGAGCTCATTACTTAAAAAATTACTGATTTAGGAGGCGTACCTAAAAACTCCGCATAATAGTAAAACTGAATTATAACCGTAACAACAAGAACATTGTGTCCAAAATACAAACTTTTATAGATAACTTCAATAAAATCATAGTAACAGTGGAAAACTTTTCAAAATAACTTTATTACCTCATCAAACTGTCGGATTATTAATTTCAACTTAAATAGTAGGTACTAAGATGTCTACAGAGATAACGATGTGATTTAATCTTTAGTGTTGTTTACGAACAACTAAAAATACAGTCGACGCCAGTTGCATTGATAAACCTTAAAAAAATAATTGTCTCCATACACTTGATTATTCTAACGTCGGATTAAAAGTAACAACAGTAAATCCGGTGTACCTACATATCTATATGTATAATTAACGTGGATAAAATTATCTAAATTTGTGGCATTACAGGTATACGAGGATATGATTAAACTTTTACCAATACCACCAGCTACTGGGGAAACGTGGGTGTGTACTACACTCCTCTACTTAGGTCCACGGGGATTACAGGCGGATTGTTACGTTTCAATAAAACGGTTCACTTGATCGGTATTAGGGACTCGGAAGATCAGGAAACGAGCGAAAACCATTACGGTACGTTGCAAAGTTGATCAATACGATTCTCAATTAAACCAGATCCCGGTTGAAATCGTTAAGCGCCATGGAATTTGGAACAGCTTACGTATGAACATAAAAAGACATAACTCGATAACTCGTTTCACTAAGCAATGAACAGAGAAGAATTACTTTATAAAAAGTTCTGCCTGATGCTATAATATTTATTATTCTAAAAGTAGAAAATATTCGAGACAGTTGTGCGAAAGAAACAATATAGAAATATCTAAATAATAAAGTCGAAAAAGGTATCAAAGTATCGAAATCTTAAATCTAATATCTTCATATATATCGTATATACCTATAACTTCTTATCATCCCATTGGTAGAATCATGGAAGCTTCCTTAACATTTTTTTCCTTAACCACGAAATTTCCTGTGGTTGTTGTTCTCGTAATAGTAGCCTAATGGGACCGATTAGATCCGTGCATAAATCGGGCTTCAGAATAGAACGATTAATCTTGCGCGTAGCGGCTTATATGTACGTATTCCGTCGATGGAGTATCGAAGCCCATCGGCTGGTTGTCTCGGTATGCTATTGCTAGTTGTAATTTATTTTGCGGCCTCAGTACTGTTATCTTTTAAGGGTCTAATGTTAACCTTATTTCTTGGCATTTATTATGTGATTTATCAATTTCTTAAAGGTCTCGCTGTCCCTGCGGATTACTGTGATCATTTGATATGATGCATTATCATATTATTTATGCATTTTTACTGTGATCATTTAATATGATGCATTATCATATTAAATTTCCAATAATAATAGTTTCCAATTAACAGTGTTAAATGGAAATAGAGTACCTACTTGGGGGTACATATATTTAAAACAATATTTAAAATAAATCGTGTTTTTTAACTACGGCTGAGCATGATCATTTCGCTTTCTTTTTTGGAATACTTAGATTTTGCTACTCATACAATTTATTTTTTGATTAGCTAATTTACCTTTTTGAAGAAAATTCATCTGGGACATCAGAATAATAAAGGAACTTAAATTTATTTTCTTTCAAAAATAAATTTAAGTAGCTAAATCTTACAAGTGCATCAGGTTCTCAAAAACAATTCGTTGGATAAATAAAAAATGCAATTAGATACTAGTATTATGAGATTGAATATATTTCCTCTATTCATTAGATGACTGCCGACATTACTGAAGAGCCACCGAAAGTACGGTAAACTGGAGTAATCAAACAGGTAATATAACTGAGAAAGTTGTTTCACGAAATGGTTGAATTGAAAAATGAGGTTGAAATGACGAGATAAAGTTGTCAGCGGTTAAAGTCTAAATCTTTGGAATAATTATATGTTGTGCAATTAATTGAAAATAGTGTATTAAAAGTAAAAATGCTCTACTAATGAGATGGTTTAACAAGATGGCTAATAGCTATTAGTTAAAGGCGCTAATAGTCATAGGAAGTACAACGAGAACCGAATGTTGAAGAACATAGGGTATGTTAGTTGAAAGTCATAATCAAAAATGATTTAAAATTAATCGTTCTTTCAAGAGCGCGCTGGCAGTGTTGACACATCAGTCGCATGATTATTAACAATTGAACATAGATTAAAAATATCTGTCAATTGTAAAAAACCTTGGCTTTTATGACTGATCGGAACAAACACAGTAATTTGTTAGAGGCGATGTTTCATTAATGCAGAAAATGACTGTCCCATTACCGTGTCCATTAATAGTAAGGCCGCTGCGACCAGCCCGATACCGATAGATGCTATTATTTTATAGAGTGGTCGTGTAATTTTAAGCCCTCCATTATGTGTTATTAGAACGACTTGCAAAGCGTGAATGGAATAATTAAATTAGAGATAATATAATTGATCTTACACCACGCTAAATAACTACATACTTATCATAAAGAGAATCTATCATAATTTGAATTCGAACCGTATAAAATGAGCGCGTTCGTTCAAAGGCAATTTAAAACATCCGGAATTATAGCTTATTTTGTAAATAAATACGAAGGAAATGACATAATCATCTTTTATTCGAATTTAGCATATCCGTACGTAAGCATGAAAATAGAAACATCGAGAAATAATTAGTCCGGTAAAGTCCGAAGTGGCATGTGGATTTAGGCAAATCAGTGTTATAATTCCAAACGTGTTTATTTTATTTTTTACATCCTCATCCGACAGCCGAAGACTTGAGTTCGGAGAGCTTTATGAAAAGTAGTTAATGTAAAATGTTATGTGTGATATGTACATGTTTCTTTTTGTAAACAAAAAATATACCTATTAAACATAACTTACGAAAAGGACAATTTGATTGTAAGCTTAGTAAATATTATTTACGGGTTATTCAAAGAGAAAACAATAATGAAATAAAATAGGGTTAACCATTGCATTCAAGTCGAAACTAACATAAGGTAAGAGTACAATTAAACATTAATGATATTATAAACTGATGATGAGTATAGAGAAATTTGAAATAAGTAGATCATAGTCAATACAACTACTGTTTCACAACTATATAGTTCCGTAAAAAAGTACGTCGCATCGTAATTCATGTGATACGAAAACGTCAAGGCGCCACGAATTTTAAAATTCTGATTGCTTTAAGAAAAACCAGTCCTACAACTTGTCAAAAGACCCGATACTTTCGCGCGATAGTCGTATTAACGGAGCCAAAATGTATGATGAAAAAGTTTAAGCGGTTTATAAATTGGTATTAAATGATTGAAGTATCGTAAGTTGTGCTCAAACAAGAAAAACATTTGAAAAGATACCATAACATTGAAAGGTTATTGATGGTGATGTTTTGAATGTTGTTCCTTTTTCATCGTAAATTGCGTTAGAAATTTGACGTTATATTTAGTTAAAACCAGCCATAATAAACTGTAAAAGTAAAATTATGATCGGAGGAATAAGTAGCTATAAGACACATTAGTGTTAACTACAGTACAGTTTTTACCTATTTTAAAAATTTATAACTTAGATAAATGACGTACGTTGAAAAAAGAAGACGTTGAAAGAGCTTTAGAAAGAAAGTATGGTATGACGTATTCAAACATATATAATTTTATCACTCATCAAAGTAAACAAAACAGTGTTACATAAAAAAAAAGTAACTTCACGCCTGTAATCACCGTAGAGGTAGGCAGATTAATGTAGAACATTCCTGCGTTTCACCAGTTACTTTTAAGTCCCACGATGGAATAGGTGGTGAGCCTATTGCCATATACCGGGCACTTATCCAGACACCGAGCCACTACTAGAAAATCTAAATTAGAAAAAATAGTAGTGTCCGACTCGGGAATCGAACCCGAGACTTCCCGTTCGGCAGTCGCACTCGCAACTAACACGACCAACGAGGCAGTCAACTGTTACATATGCTTAAAATTTTTATTGCTATCAGCGAGGACTAATAAGATACGTTCTGATGTTTTAAAGACGCGTCTTGTTTCTTAAAGAGTTATAAATCTTAATTTATTAATATTAATTCGGCGCCCCACGACACGCAGTTTCCCTCATACAAGAACCACGGGAAGTCTGTACGAGACACCATAAAAGTACGGATCAGCTCCGCTAAGACGGTTAAGGTTCTAATAAAAGTTTTTGGGACGTAATTGAATAAGGTTTTAATGCTTGTATATAAAGGCCGCATGGGACAAAATTGTTGTGAAGATTAAAGTTTATGACTAGTTATCGTAAAGTTATTGAAATTTGTGGTTTAATTCTAACGATTTGAGTGTAAATAGTTGTTTTTATTTTCCCTTATATAAGCTAAAGTACTCGCCACAACTGTCCATTTAATACAATGTTACTGATATCTGTAGTAAATGTACAGTATGGAATATAATAGCAATATATCAATCACATTTTTTAAACCCAAACCAGTGTGTTGGATATCATTTCCAATCGTTGGTACCTACAGTCAAATTCATGAACAACAGTTATCTAAATATGTTTTTAATTATAATATTGTTTGTCTGTACCTCCCTTTTATTGTCAAACAGAAGCAGCGTTACATTACGACTCATACGTGTGAAACGTTAAAAACAAATATATTTATACATAATCATATGCGTCATAGTTATAATCTGTGGAGTCCGCCAACCGCATTCCGTACGTAACAGCGTCGATTCCCATCACACCCTTTAAAAAATATCGTCAAGTGCTCAACATCTGGCAGCAGCCGTCCCGTGTGTTGCTGCCATGTGTGCGATATGAGCCATTTTACGACATAACACATAAAAATTTATTCATTCGAACATAAATGGACGGACCGATTGAATTAAGCATCAGTGATGTGGCTATTTTCTATGTAAAATTTGCAATTTATTTAAATATCCTACCGTATCTATAAGTTGAGAAGAGTGAAGATAATAGTGAAAAGAACGTTTTTAAATCAAGTGAATAATAATTTGCAACAAAAATAAAAAAATAGGACACTTGCAATAAATATAAGTTCTAATAAATTTCCAGTACTATCTGAAGCACAAGCTACAAACTAAAACTTCCCATACAATTGTTAAGTCAAACACGGTGCATATATTAACAGGCCCGTTAATTAATATTCCGTGTAAGGCATGTTACTTGTTGATATAAAAGACTAAGTGTAATTTAATGTTTATTTAGTGAGATGAAAAACCATGAATTAAATATGAGCAGATCAATAGTTTTATTTCTTATGTAATAACTTACACAGAAATTCAATTTTTACTGGATATCTTGCAAAGTACTTAAAGTAAACTTATAATTAATGACAAAAGGATTTATAATACCGAAACCTGAAGCGTATAACTAGAGGCGAATTTTCTGTTTTTATTATATGTACATATAACATGGAAATAGCAAAACTAGGCCGTGTACGTTATTCTGAAATAATAAACTGCATGATCATTTATAAATCCACAGTGACAGTTATTGAATGATACAGTAATGTAACCATGGCACTCCTAGATAATCCCCATAATGTTTAGGAGCCATTTGTTGCATGTTACTACATTTCATGTGAACAAAAGTAACAAAAAATCGAACTCGATCGAACTTAGAAAAAACCTTCGGATAGACAACACGTGGCCGAAACGTTCAAGAGACTGAGCATGTAAGCGTGTTACAAAAGGCCACCTCCGGTTACAAAATATTTTAACGGATATCATATCTTATTTGTTACATGACAAGATCCAAATTGGTTTATCGATAAAATAAGGTACCAAAACACAGGATGTAGTATCAATTTACTTGAAAATATCACCGAAAGATAAACAAACCTTACGAAACTTGTCAGGAGGAAATGCAAACTGGCGGTTGTCATAAAACAATATGAAATGAAGTGCAATTCATCAAAAGAAGCTCTCGTAAATTCTGTCTGGTTTCGAAAGTCAAATTCCTTGATTGACCATGATAAACTCTTTCTGAGTATGAATTATATGTTTCCGATAGTATACTGGTAAGCATCTATTATATAAAAGCAATTAGTTAATTCGTTTTGCTACTTTCCATACGTAACATCACGCCTGTAATCTCCGAAGAGATAGTCAGAGGAGTGTAATAAACTGCCACGTTTCACCAGTTGCGTTTACGTCCCAGTATGGAATGGGTGGTGATTTCCAGACTGCAAGTCACAACTAGAAAATCTAAATTAGAAAAATGCAGTAGTGCCCGAAACGGGATTTGAACCTAGGACTTCCCGATATACAGTTGCGCTTGCAACCAACACGACCAACGAGGCGATGTACTTTCCATACGTTACGGAAAATAATTTTAAAACTAGGGACATCAAAATCGATATGGGCACGGTCAATGCAAACACGTCTAACCGAAAGATATGCTAGGTGGGACAGAGATGGTAGATAGAACACTGTAGTTAGAGCGAGAAGTGAACAATTGTACGTTAGTTGCAGCTGTCGCACACGTCACAAGGGTCTATGGAGTAAATGGACCCGCTCAACCGTGACTTCGGTACGTTATTTATAGTACGAACCCATGTTATACTTTTATAATTAAACTCTAAGAATTAAAATTTATATCGAAGTATTATTCTGCTACAACATCCACTAAAAATGGCAGCATAATCACTTAAAAATAAATTATCAATAAGATTTTGAAATTATCTGAACAATCATTGCTATTAATTAAAAGACTGGGAACTACCTTGGAGCCAAACTTTTTCTTGATAAGAAATCTAATTGTGTGCATCTAATTAATGATTGTCCATAAAAGACTGTGTGTTCTACTATTTCAGAGCTATTGTTCTATTTCACATAATGCTCAGCTCCATATACAATATAGGTTCCACGCACACACGGACAGCTGAACGTGGCGTGACAATCAAGTCGATAGATAGACAGGACGGTATTTTATATGATCATATTATTTAGCTTCAAAATTAATTTGTTTTCCAAGTCGAATATTAGTTTTGCATAAATCGAACATATTTCGAAAGTATTTTTAAAATGTTAACATGACAGAGAATTTAAAAAGATTATTGTAGATTTAGCGGAGTAATTTACATAATAACGTTCAAATTTAACCAACTTGCCGACGTCGTGAGGAACATTCCGAAAACTTCCCATAACTACTTCCAATAGTGTGACTATAGACGGCTGGAGGCTTTGCACTAGAAAGCTAAAAGCAAGCATGCAAACAATTAGATGTTTGTTCGGTTCCTTCGTGCGCCATCCACAGATAAGGTAGCCCCATAAATAAGCTCTAATTACTTCCTTTGTTCGTTTCTGCTTAGGCATTCTTAAGCCTGCCTGCATTTTATCAGAAGTACCTAGGGAGGGTTTACCTACGTAGCTGGTTCCTGCGGGAATAGGACGTAAATATATGGTGACACATACAAGGACATGATATTTTTCCTCCGCGATGCCACTTTTCCATCACACGAAAGGAAAACAAAATAAAAACGACAATAAACGAATCTACCCACAGGGTAATGACATTAAACTTCCTCAATTATACTGTGTGAATTCACACATAAATAACCCAAGATCTCACACAGAACCTTCGGTAAGATATTCAATGTCGGATAATAAAGCACCAATTTCATGGTGTTTGGAACCGGCCGCGGTATTATTATTGCCGCCGATGGATCATGCCCAGCCACAATGGCGTCCATCATCTAGAATGGACTTGTTGAAAGCCGCTAATAGTTGCCCCAAGATTGGAGATCGAGCGGGTTTGATGACTTGTGTCACTTTAAACATTTTTAATAGAAGGTATTCGCTTATATTTCCATTTATATCTTTGCAAAACGGTTTCTGAAATATTAATTGCTATTTTTAATAATTGGTTGTCTACGTTCATGGATAATAGTAATTATTGTTCATAAATATAATCAAGTTAATTTGTATGTAAGTACCATATGAACATATGTATATAAAATATTATTTAAGTAATATATTTTGTAATGGATCTTAAGGTGAACTTTTTAAAGTAGCCCACACAAAACTACGAGTAAAGAAGAGCGCAATAGTTCCAAATAGTGGTCATTTTGATTCGTCATGAAGCCATAGATGCTGAGATGACGTCCAAATTACCTTGTAATTGTCTGATGGCCGTACTCGCGAACGTTGCAATAAACATTGGAATAAGAGAATCGAAGTTGCAATCGACCGTGAACTTTCATTGTTGATACGCTTGTGATACCGTTATAAGGTATGAATCATACATACGAGTACATGTTTCATTACTTCGTATGTTTATGTATGAGAAACATAAAACAAATGTATTCTCATCTCTCATGATGTTTTTATGGAAACATGAAGATTTTTTAGTCTCTCAATAGCAATATGTACCCTAATATTTTGATAATCCAACATTTAGTCTTAACGAGTACCATTACTTGAACAAGATATAAAAATTCCTCAGCCATTTCGATGATAAATAATATATTTCAGTGTATAGTCAAACGCATAGCTCCTTTTGTAAATCAACTAATTAATCACGAAATTCAAAATGAAGCACAAATCGGATTATTAGAACCAGTGGCTAATAAACGCGGTGCCGCCAACGGAATACATGCTAACGAACAGCTTGCGCTGTTATCAGATGGGAGTTCATTCAGGTTCCACGCTTATGTGTAAGCAATTAAGTCTAAATTGCTTTACACGAGCTGCATATACGTATGCCGTCATGTCCAAAGTTTTGTATCGTCCACCTTTACCTTTCCGGGGATAATCTGTCTTGTACATCGGCACTATTGTGATACGTCAGTTATGATATCCATGGTATTTTGAAGTTTATTGAACCCGTCCGGAACTGTTGATTTGAAATCGTTAGGTTACAAACATTCTGTTTTAGTGGAGCTCTTATATTCATAAGAATGTCCTGTTGTAATCAGTACAGCTACTTTTTATGCGTTATCCAATTTAAATTTCAAATGATGCCAAATTATGGAATTGAATTTAGAACTCCGCGGAGCAATGAACTTAGAATTCGATTGGCGATTTATAGTATTTATTATTAAAAAACGCAAATTGAATAAAGGAGAGAATCGAATGATCGAATTACAAAAGTAAATCTTTGTTATGCCGACAGAGAGTTCTTTTAAAAATGATATAATATTTCATATTTTGGTTATTAAGTAAGGCTTTTAAAAGAAGTTTATAAAATATACTATGATAGAGGCATAGAAACGAATAAGTATGGAAAGCAAGTGCATTTTTGTCTTCTAGCAAACAATCACAAAAGCCATAAGAGTAAAGAAGCCATTACCGTCAACGTCTTCAGGTTTCTTTCAATAAACACTCATTAGGAACCAGTTTTGTGATGTATTTGAACCATCAACAGCAAATGTGGGGAAAATGGAAAGCCTACCGTGAAATTCTGAACGCTATCTTAATTATATTACTGGCCACTCAAGTTATGGTAATGATGCCTGAGTTATGAAGACTACAAGACGGTAAAATTGAGAACTCGACAACGTCTTGTTAGCTATGTGTTTGATTAATTTATGTCAATGTAAAGATCATAGATTGCTAATTCTCTTCATGTATTATAATAACATTACGCATGTCATCCCAGAAGAGGTAGGCAGAAGAATGTAGAACACTCCCACGTTTCACCAATTACGTTTACGTCCCACTATGGAATAGGTGGTGAGCCTATTGCCATAC